>JAJLYE010000065.1:20838-33533 GCA_030571715.1 Grigorovia jiainica (nom. inval.) | reverse complement strand
TAATAATAAATAGTATTATTGAAGATAAACACATTGAAAAAATAGTAATTAATATGGATGGTACGAAGTTAATAATTGGTGATTCATCAGGTGTTATTAATATAATTGAAATATTTAGTCAACAAATTATACGTACTATACAACCAATGAGTGTACAAGAAACACAATTTGGTATAGTGAATAATATAATAATTCGAACAATTTATAATGGAGAAGTTGGTGGTGATAATAGTATTATGTTAAATGACACTAATGGTAATATTGGTGGTGGTAATAAGGGTAAAGATAAGAGACAAAATAATGTTAAATTTCCAATTTTACAAAGATCAGTTTATAATAAAGATGATAATAAAGATAGTAAACATGAAATTTGGTATCATAATCAAAACAAGAATATACAAAATTTAGAGGAAGCGAATGTTATTGAATTTGAAAAATATATGAAATCGATGGAGATTGATGAAAGTAAGATGTTATAATTTGTTGTCTGAATATAGATATATAAGAAAACGTAATATAACATATAAAGAAAATGTACAATAAACGGGATCACCACGTGCCACTTGCAGACCACGTGCCACTTACCGGGGAAAGCACGTGCCAATTTTAGAAACCACGTGCCCTGAAAACCACGTGCCCACTTACAGACCACGTGTCATTCACGGAATCACGTGGCACTTTCAAAAAACACGTGTCTCTCACGTGCCCTTCAAAACACGTGCCCTTTAAAACACGTGCCTTTCACGTGTCACACCAAACCACGTGCATTTCACGTGCCCACTCACAAAGCCACGTGCCCCTTACGCACCCGCCGTTATCAGTGACGTAAACAGTCATCCTCCCCAAATCATCAACCACGACTCAAAATTTTAAAATCGCCCCTGTAAAAAACCGAATAATAAATTATTTTGTGCAATTTTCAACTGCAATTATTATATTGTATATTTATTTATAGTATTTTAATTATTATAATTATACAAATACAAACATTAAATCGTGTTAAACACAAAAATTGTGCAATTTATTGATTTAATCAAAAAAAAAGAATTTAATAGTAATTTCAATCAATAATTACATATTAAAAAAATTAATTATCTTTAAAAAATATTCAAATTTTCAAGAAATCTAAAATTCCTTATCAGTTGTGTGCGATAAAGATAAAGATAAAAGATAAAAGATAAAAGATAATTTAATTTTGACTTTTTTTTTTTTCGACTGGTTTTTACCTGATTATTTGTTACAATAATATAACAAATTAATAACTTATTCAAGTAATATTTATTATCTATTTATCTATAATAATTATTATTATCTTTTTTAACAAAATTTTTTTAATTGTATATTTATTTTATTCCAATTTATTTTTATTATTTCTTTTTATCACTTTCTTTTTATTTTAATTTATATTATTAATTATTCTTTTATAATGTTAAAAAATATTATTGATAAAGATACTGAAAAGATACAGAATAATATACATAATATTATTGATCAACAAATTGCTAATATCGATATTAACTCTGATTCAAAAATTAATAATAATAATATTAACAACAATAATAACAATAATACTAAAAATATGTCATCCTCTTTAACAAAATTATTACAAGAAAAGAGAAATGATAATAAAACTGTACCAATTACTAATCAAGGTAATATACCAATTCATTCAATTTCAAATTCAAATTCAATAAATATTAATAATAATACAAATAATATTAATTTTAATCATGCAAATAATTCACCAATCCCAATTTCAAATAGTTTCTTAAATAATAATTTTGCTCATACTGCAACAATGATGGGTTCAAGTGTCTCTACAAATAAATTAAATAGTTCCTTTATTGATAATAATAATTTTAATAATATTTCAATGGGTTCAAATCAAAAAAGAATTAATATTAATTATAAAGCTTCATCAAATAATATTAATTAACAATAATAATCTTAATAATTCTGGCTCTGGTTCTTATTCTAATAGATCCTATATTAATAATATACCTTCTTTATCTTCTTCAATTCCTTATTCTGTACCAAATTCAAATAAAGATAAAGATATTAATAATAATAACAATAATAATACTAATGGTAATGGTAATAATAGTAACTCTTCATCTGTTTCTTCATCTTTCTTAGATGGTTATCAAGGTACTTTACCAAATAATATTGCTCCAATTGATTCAAATATTATTCAATCACCAAAAGTTGATTCTGTTGAACCAAGATTTATTATTTCAAAACAAAAATTTAATACAATTAATAATTATAATTCAATTCATTCAAATTATTCAACTTCACATTCAAATTCACATTCAAATTCAAATAATCATATGACAACAACTTCTTATGCTAATAATACTAATGTTAATGGTGGTATTTCTCGTTCTGGTTCTTTTTCTTCTTCTTTAGGTAATTTCTTCTTCTCTTCATCATCATCTTCTTCAAAAAACAACAATAACAATAATAATAACAATAACGTTCATAATACTTTAACAAGTCAAGCTATTACTAATAGTAACGTTTTAGGTACTAATTCTAGAGATATGAGAAATGGTAGTATTACTTCAACTACTTCTTCTTCTGCTTCTTCTTCAACTTCTTCTGTTCATTCAACAAATATTCCAAAACCAAATCGTACAAGAAAGAGTAGTATTTATTCTCAATCAAGACAACATTCTTATAATGAAAATAATTCAAATTCTACTACTACTACTACTACTACTACTAATAATAACAACAACAATGCTAGTTCACCAACTTCATTTAATGATCATACTACTTTAACTAATAATTCAAATTTAAATTCTTCTTCAAATAATACAACTTATAATAATCATGTTTTATCTTCTTCATCAGCGGCTAATTTAAGAGGTTATTTTAAAAAAAATTCATCAAATATTAATAATAATAATAATAACAACAACAATAACAATTTTAATAATAATCAATTCTCTAGTTCTCCAAGTATTGCCACTACATATGCTACTTCTTCATCTTCTATACATACTAATTTACATTCAAACAATAACAATAACAATATTAATAATAATAATAAACAATTTGTTCCTAGTTCATATGGTACATCAAATCCAAATTTTAATTCAATGACAAATGATACATTATATTCACATCATCCAAATGATATTAATTTACCATTCCATAAAAGATATTTGAAAACTGGTGAAGATTTAGGTGCTGGTGCTGGTGGTTCAGTTAAATTAGTGAAAAGATTAGCTGATAAAAAAATTTTTGCCGTGAAAGAATTTAGAAATAAATTAGATCATGAAACAAAACGTGATTATGTTAAAAATATAACAAGTGAATATTGTATTGGTACTACTTTACATCATTCAAATATTATTGAAACTATTGAAATTGCTTATGATAATAATAGAATTTTACAAGTTATGGAATATTGTGAATATGATCTTTTCGCAATCGTTATGAGTAATAAAATGTCTTATGAAGAAATTTGTTGTTGCTTTAAACAAATTTTAAATGGTATTAATTATTTACATTCAATTGGATTAGCACATCGTGATTTAAAATTAGATAATTGTGTCATTAATGAAAAGGGTATTGTTAAATTAATCGATTTTGGTGCTGCTGTTGTTTTCTCTTACCCCTTCTCTAAAAATTTAATTGAAGCTTCAGGTATTGTAGGTAGTGATCCGTATTTAGCACCAGAAGTTTGTATCTTTACCAAATATGATCCAAGACCAGTGGATATTTGGTCAGCGGCAATTATTTTCGCTTGTATGATTTTGAAAAAATTTCCATGGAAAATACCAAAATTAAGAGATAATTCATTTAAATTATTTTGTTCTGGAAGAAATTGTGATTCTTTAAGTGCTTTAGTAATTAGAACACCTGAACCACCATCTTATGATGATTCTGTGGTGACTAATGGTGGTAATAATAACGGTAATTCAAATAATGGTAATCAAGCTGATCCAAATAATCCAAATATTGGTCCACAAAGATTATTACATTCTTTACCAGAAGAATCACAATCAATTATTAATAGAATGGTAGATTTAGCACCAGCTTGTAGATGTACCATTGATGAAATTATGGAAGATTCTTGGATTAAAAGTATTGATATGTGTCACGTTGTCGATGCTGGCTTAGATTTTAAAGTGATTCATGGTTCGGATCATGAACATACTAAAGTGGATCAAAGTGAGGCACATATTGCTGGGTTGGAGAAAAAAAAGAAACAACAACAAACTAATTAATTTGAATATCGTTTCTCTATAGATCCTTTTTTTTTTTTTAACTCGTTCCAGTCTTCTATTCTTTCCTATTTAAACTCTTATAATCTTTTTATTTATATTATAATTAATGATTTAATTCATCAATTGACTGTTTGGGGGGTTCGGCAATTGATAAATATTTGTACATTATTCTTTATGTAATCTTCAAAGTTATATACAATTTATATATTATTTTATACCTTATATATTATTATTTTTACTATCTTACTATTTAAATTCTATCTTATTTTACAATATTTACTAAATCTGAGCAATTGATTTGCATTTTTTTATAAACTTCCAAATTTTTTAAATATCAAAATTAAAATCTATAAAATTTTAATCAATCCAATTCAAAATAATTAAAACACTAACCAACAATACAATAACAACTACCCTCGTAAACATAACATATGTCTACTAAACCATCAATTATACGATTGATCGTAGAAGCAGGCAAAGCGGCCCCCACACCACCAGTAGGTCCAGCATTAGGTTCCAAAGGTATCAAAGCCATGGATTTTTGCAAAGATTTTAATAATAAAACATCACATTATAAACAAGGTATACCCCTCCCAGTATTAATTACAGTGAAACCAGATAGAACATTCACTTTTGAAATTAAATCACCACCAACTGGTTATTTATTATTAAAGGCATTAAAATTAGAGAAGGGTTCAGCAAAACCAAATATTTTAAATAAGGAGGGAAATATTGGGAAATTATCTTTGAAACACGTTTTTGAAATTGCAAAGATTAAGAAAACTGATGAGAGACATAAGGCTATGTCTTTGGAAAATATTGTTAAATCAATTATTGGTGTGGCTAAGAGTTTGGGGATTGAAATTGTACCTTAATAACAAAATTTTTTTTATTCAAAATGGATTAACCTTTGTTGATCTGAGGTTATGTCGAGTCAAGGTCTTTTGAAAAATCGTTGCATCATTATATACTCTACATAACCATCATTATAATATATTCTACATTTATATACTTAAAAGTCAAGTACTTAATTACATTACATATATTTAATAATTGTTTTTATTTGAAATGTCTTGAGAGATAATGTATATAAACTATTTATTATTTTCGTATATACACATATATATAGACTAATATACAGTTAATGCTAATTCTATTGAATTTGAATAAGTTCAGCAGATTATTTAATTCTTATTAAATTTTCTTTTCTTATTCTTTTTGTTCTTTTTAGAACGATTCTTGTTATTATTACCGTTGTAACCATTGGTTTTCTTGGAATTCTTGTTATTATTATTATTATTGTTGTTATTACCATTATTCTTATCAATAGGTAACCCAATAATTTTGCCATTAGATAATTGATTTTTTAATTTAATTTCCTTTGGTGTTAATCTAGTATAAATTAAATAATATGCATTAGATTCTCTTAATACATCCTTTTCAGAAATTTTATTAATATATTCATCATCATATGTTGCCCAAGTACCATCTGGTTGTTTACAATGTGTAATATAATGACCAGATGATAATGAACGACCTTCATGAACAACTACACTTATTAATTGATATTTAACTGGTAATAAATCATTTGTCTTTTCACAATACTGTGTCATATTTAAAAACATTGGATATGAAACTGCTTGTTTCATCTTTGATGATTGTGAACCATTAAATCTAAATTTTTTTAAATGTATTGGTAATGTTTCTGGTGCCCTTAGTATAGTGTTACGTTTCACTGCATTAGTTGTCTTATGACATTTTTCACAAATGTAACCCTTTTGTTCATTATCCACTTTAATTAATTCTGGATTGAAGAAATCATTAATAGATTTTTCAATAGAAAATCTACGATTTATAGCATTCAATTCATCGTTGTTTTTATCATTTTTCTTATCATTTGATTTATTATCTCCATTTGATTTATCATTCTTATTAGAATCACTATAACTATTATTAGTATCCACACCATTAGATGATAATTTTTTCTTACCCTTTAAATGTAATGAAAGATCATAAAATGGTTGTTCTGTCTTAGAGACACCACCACACGATTTACATGTAACAGTTTGTTTTAATAACCCACCAAAAATATCATAAATCATGGATTCAGTCATCTTGTGACCCTTTGGAACAGAATCTTCTTGTAATCTTGACATTAATGACATGAAATATTCATGCGAATCTTCTTGTTGCCATTCACTCATCATACAATTAATGTCATCAAGTCTATTAATTAATTTATTTGGATCAATATAAGAATTTAATTTTTTCTTTAATTTATCATTAGGGAACCACATTCTTTTACTTGTTTCTGCTAAAGTCATAGATACAGAATTTGGTGATATTATATCAGAATATTTACCTCTTAAGATATCCCAAAGATAATGTTGTACCGCTGGAATATGCAACATAGCTTGTACTGCGGCATTTGTATAACAAGTAACACCATGATTTAATAGACCTCTTGTCTTTATTCTTGACATTTCTTTCCCCCAATTTTTAATAATTCTAGATGGTAAAATTGTACCTTCGTCAGTTTCCATTTCATTGTATTGATAGAAATTTTTTAAATCATCATCTTTGTTAATAGTAGCGATCTCCTTCTTATTTTGTGGCAATTTATGTTTCAAATCTTCTTCTTCTTCTTCCTCATCTTCGCCGTCGTCATCCACATCATCATTCTTGTTTTTATTATTATTTTCGAATTTGATAGATTCTTCTAACAAACCAATTCTTTCAGAATCAGAAATTTGTGAAATTTCATCATCATCATCATCAGACATTTCAACATCAATATTATCATCTTGGCTAACAGATTCAGATTTATTACTTTCTTCAGTAAATGATTTATCATCATCATCATCATCATCGTCATCATCATTTTCCTCTTGTTCACTGTTGTCCTCGTTTTTTAAAGCACGTAAAGTTTCGGAAATATCTGCACCAATATCATTAGCAATAACTTCTGAATGATTACCGACAGTGCTGGAGATAGTGTCTTCACCAATATCTTCACCAATATCTTCACCAATGTCTTCACCAATGTCTTCATCACTATCTAAACTATCTTGATTTTTCAAGCTTGAGACAGTTTGTGAAATGTTTTCATTAACATCAACACTATTTTGATCTACATCCAAATCACTATTATTATTTACAACATCCACATCACCAGAATCAGAATGTGAGCTATAATCATCTTCATTACTACTACTAATAAATTCTTTAGCTTCATGAAATTCTTGATCGCTACTGCTAGTATTACCACTCACCATTTCATTATTATTAATGTTTTTAATGCTATTGTTATCAATAATATTAGAATTTATCAAATTTTGCATATTGTTGCTGTCATCAATTTTTTTCTTTGAATCAATTAAAATTTTTTCATTAGATTTTTTATTTGATTTAACAGAATTTGTATAGGAGGCTAATGCTTCGGCCATAGATTGTGGTTTCTTGGTGGTGTTAATGGCTTTAGTTGTCTCCTCTGAGGTTAAATTATTGACATTTCCTTGATTTAAGTTATTATTTTGGTTATTAACATTTTTATTATCTTTATTACCAATAACTATATAATTATCATTCTTTAATAGTTTATAATTGTCATTCTCATTTTTATTGACATTAACTTGTTTGAATTGCAAGGGGTTCATTAATATTCTATCTATTAATGGTTTTAAATTCTCATTGGTAGTCATTGCTCAATGTTCTTTATTTCTTTTAAATGGAAAAATTTTCACATTGAAAAAAAATAGTGTCGCAAATTATTTAATTATTGTGTTATAACAATTTTATACAAAGTAATGTATAATTATAGTAGTGTTACAGTTGTGTAGTACTTTTATATTAAATGCACATATTGTCTTATTATATATATTATGTTTGCTATTGTCCCAAGTTTGTTACCTATTTAAAATACAGTATAATGTTACAAATTAATAATATTATTATACATACTAACCAAAATATAACCTCCGGTGTTATCTGTAGTTTATTCCACCACGAAACTCTCACTGCATTGTCACTTTGTTGTAACAATTGTAATATCAAGTCCAATTTTTCACTATTGGCAATAATTTCATCTTGCAAAGTGGATAAATTACTTTCATTATCAATTAGGGAATCGTTTTTATTTAAATATATCGAATTTGTCTCAGTATGTCCCGAGGCATTCAGTTTCAATTTATTATTGCTATGTGATAGTATCCTTCGATTAAAGTTAGTGTTTGTAGAGTTAATTTCATCTTCTAGTTCGATTAATTTCTTATTTATGTCATGATTCTGATCCTTTAAATTTGTGTTATTATTGCTTATTTGAGGTACTTTTAAATTATTTATTTTATCACGTATTTTAATTTGATCCTTATCTATTACATGCCTCCATTTACTATTCATTATTTGTCTCTTCTCATCTAATTTTTCAATAGTTATTGGAATTTTATTATCACTATCATTTTTGTTACTGTTGTTGTTAATATTATTGTATTTCCTTTTCATATTAAGTTTGAATTCATTTGCAGTATGCATCCCATTTGAATCCTTCTTTAAGTACGGTAGGGGTACTGGATCACCTATTATATTTCTTAAATTGTGCGAGTATAATCTTTGTGAATTTAATCTTTGTGGTTTTATGTTATTCCAATTTTTTAAATTATCATTGTGTAAATTGTATTTATTATTATTATTATTATTATTATTATTATTATTATTATTAAATGATTGTGTTTCATTGTGGTGGTTCTCAGTCTTCATATCATTTAATTTTAATGTAGGTTGATTAGTTGTTGTTGTTGGGACATATTGTCGCGATGATGACATAACATTATGTTTTATTGTATTTGGTGAATTGATTGTTATTGTATTATTACCATTTTCAGAATCTGGACTTAAATCTTCAAATTGATTATCATCTATAAAATTATGATTATTAATTTCATTTTTATTGGCGTCATTCTTATTATTGTCATTGTTGTTATTATAATTATGTAAATCATCACTAAAATTTAAATTTGGTTTAGAGAAATTGTTTACCTTTGTAGAACTATTTGAAACAAATTCATTACTAGTTGTAAATGTATTCGTATTCTGTGTCGCGTAACTTGCACGACGTTGACTCATGATACTCTATCAAACTTCTTTTATTTCAAGATCTTTTAATTTATTTACTATAATTAAGTTTTATTTACAATTAATTTAATTTTCTAATTGAAAAATAATGAAAGGGCTGTTACATGTTGATATTTTTATTAATGTTATATATAATGGTACATAAATATATACATTCATAACGTATTAATGATACAGTGCCCAATGATTGGATTAGTAACTATTTAAAAGATAGAAAAAAAATCTTCTAATGACCTATTCCTGTATTTCTTTATTTACAATTATTTTTATTTTTATTATTATTTGATAAATCATTTATATATATTTCTTTAAATGATTAAAAAGAGAGTTAGAGAGAGATAGTAATATGGTATGAAGAGTAGAAGTACTATTCATACTATTAATTAATATGCTGAATGGAAAAAATATAAATTAGTTTAAACTAATTAATTAAAATTAAATTGTTGATTAACGTTACTACCGAAACCAAATTGATTACCATTAGTATTTGGTGCCATACTTTCATCAATGGCATCATCTTCTTCACCGAAATAAGTTTCAATAATTTGATAAGCCTTTTCATAAATTTTATCATTTTGATTTTGTTGACAATTAAAAATTTTTTCCATACCACCCACTCTTTCAATAGCATCAGCATATTCATTAACAGTTAAACCACGAGCTTCTTTATCATTTTCACCAACTTTTAATATATTTTCTAATGCATCTAATGTAACTTCAATAATTTTATTATCAGCAATTTCTAATAAATCACATAATGGTTTTATACAATCTTGTGCCACTAAATATCTAATAATTTCTGGTTTTTGTAACCCACCAGAAGAAGCATTTGATAAAGCCCAACAAGCTTCCTTTTTAGTCTTATATTCAGCATTTCTTAATAATTTAATTAAAGATGGTACAATATTAGCATCCATAACAGCTTGAATTTGTTCACTATTACCAGCAGTAATATTTGAAATTGTCCAACAAGCTTCCTTTTTAATTGTTTCCTTTGGTGAATTTAATAAATTTCTTAATGCCGGTAGAACACCACAATTAATAACAACTTGTGTTTGTAAATCATTACCAGTGACGATATTACCCACAGATCTTAAAGCTGGTGTTTGAACCATAGTGGAAGTATGATCTAATAATTCCACTAATCTTTTTGGGATTCTTACATCGATACAAGCTTGAATTGCTTCAGCAGGACCATCAGATAAATAAGAGATTGCCCAACAAGCATCAACTAAAGTTTCATTATCTAATGAATAAATTAATTTAGCTAAAGTTGGTAATGCCTTTGATACAGTTTCCCAATCTGGTTGTGGTTTTTTACCACGACATAAATTAGATAAAGTCCAAGTGGCAGTTCTAATTAATGATACTTTAGTTGAATTAAATAAACCTAAAATTGGTTCAATGGCACCACATTGTAATACATAATCTCTATAATCAGTAGAATCACCAGCAACGTTACCAAGTGCCCATATAGCTTGTTCTTGAACATCCACTGATGGATTATATAATAATTGAATGAATAATGGTACTGCACCAGCTTCCACAACAATTTTAGTTTGATCAGATGAACCAGACGCGATATTTGTTAAAGCCCAAGCAGCTTCTAATTGTAACATTTCAGGTTGATTTTCATTCATGAAACTAACTAAAGTGGGGACGACACCAGATTGAATAACTAAATCAATTGGTGGATGATGTTCTCTAGAAAGAATTTGTCTAAATTTAACTGTCGCACCTAATTGTTGTTGAAAATCATTTGAATTAATTTGTTGAATCATAATTGGTAATTCAGTTTGTAATTGATTATAGAATTCGTTATCAGCATTTAAATTATCTTCATCTTCAGAATCTGAATCATTGGCACCATTTGCTGGTGGTACGAAATTTCTTCTCTTGGCTAATGCTTCATCTCTTTTTGCCTTTCTTAGTTCGATTTGTTGTGTATCTCTTCTACGTCTTAATTCATCAGCGGTGAATCTACCTTTGTTTTTGAAATTGGTTCTTCTGTATTCTGGAACGAATTTGTTAGTTGAATTTTCGTCTTCACCGTTCATTATTTATTATTTTATTTATTTATTAATGTATTTCTTTCAATTGTATTAGAGTTTTTTTTAAAAAAAAAAGGGAGGTATATATTAAATATGGATCAAATTGAAATAAAGTATGAAATACAAAACAGTTTAACGAATTATAAATATAATAATAAATTTAATGCAAATATTGAAATCTGTTTTTTTATTACTTACAATTACGATTACAAAAACGAAGAAAAAAACAATTTTCAATGCAAAACCGAAAATGGCAAAAAAAAGAAAAGGATAGAAAATTTTCATCAACGGAAAAAATAAAAAAAAAAGTCGGCCGAAAATTCCAAATTGCACGTGACCGTTCGTGCAGAGTGACAGACCGCGAGAATTGCTTTTTGTTTTGCGGTTTCCCTTTCGGGACATGTTTACATTTGTCAATAAAGGACAAATGGACAAATTGGACAAAAATTGACGTAATGTAAATTAAAAAGCAATGTTTCCGTTTTCCCTTTCGGGCAATCCATTTTGAGACATTTTTTATTGAAAGCACACAATACAATATAATTTATACTAAATAAGTATATAGTTTATATAGTACTATACATATTAATCTTGATCAAATTTAACAACAAAATATAATAGTATATTGTTCACACACTCGAACAAATACTATGATCTTGTCATTTGACTACAATTAATACATTTAGGAAAAAAAAAACAGGTAAAATTAAACAATTTCTCTTTGTAGATTAATTGCAATGAAAAAGTAAAACAATATTGAAATTTATCTTGAAAACACACACTTTTGTCAAGATAAAACAAATAATATTCAAAATAAGTTAATTCAATTGCTTTAATCTAACAATAAAATCATTTAACATATCCTTTTTTTTTTCCAAAGGGGGTTGAATCATAATAATTAATAATTAATTTAATTTTTTTTTCATCATTCAATATTATTAATAATGTAATAAAAATTATAATAGTTTAAAAACACACACACACATATAGTTAGAAAAAAAAGGAGAATTTATAGTATAAAGAGATTTAAAATTTAAAATTCTTATAATAATAATAAAGCACCAGCAATTAAAGCAGAACCAGCAGTTAAACCAATAACTTGCTTAGAATCGTATTTAATTTGTGGGGCAGCATTGGCTTGGACTAATTTAACATCTGGTGTCTTGGAATGACGTTTAGTCTTATCGAATCTACCGTATTTATGAGTACCAGTGGCCTTTGGAGTGGAAGATTTCTTGGTCTTATAATTTTTATTACATTATTAATAATATTGAAT
>JAJLYE010000065.1:4857-20818 GCA_030571715.1 Grigorovia jiainica (nom. inval.) | reverse complement strand
CAATATAATTTATACTAAATAAGTATATAGTTTATATAGTACTATACATATTAATCTTGATCAATTTAACAACAAAATATAATAGTATATTGTTCACACACTCGAACAAATACTATGATCTTGTCATTTGACTACAATTAATACATTTAGGAAAAAAAAAACCAGGTAAAATTCAAACAATTTCTCTTGGTAAATTAATTGCAATGAAAAAGTAAAATTATATTGAAATTTATCTTGAAAACACACACTTTTGTCACGATAAAATAAATAATATTCAAAATAATTTAATTCAATTGCTTTAATCTAACAATAAAATCATTTAACATATCCTTTTTTTTTTTCCAAAGGGGGTTGAATCATAATAATTAATAATTAATTTAATTTTTTTTTCATCATTCAATATTATTAATAATGTAATAAAAATTATAATAGTTTAAAAACACACACACACACATATAGTTAGAAAAAAAAGGAGAATTTATAGTATAAAGGAATTTAAAATTTAAAATTCTTATAATAATAATAAAGCACCAGCAATTAAAGCAGAACCAGCAGTTAAACCAATAACTTGCTTAGAATCGTATTTAATTTGTGGGGCAGCATTAGCTTGGACTAATTTAACATCTGGTGTCTTGGAATGACGTTTAGTCTTATCAAATCTACCGTATTTATGAGTACCAGTGGCCTTTGGTGTGGAAGATTTCTTGGTCTTATCGAATCTACCATACTTGTGAGTACCAGTGGCCTTTGGAGTAGAAGACTTCTTAGTCTTATCGAATCTACCGTATTTGTGAGTACCAGTGGCCTTTGGAGTAGAAGACTTTTTAGTCTTATCGAATCTACCGTATTTGTGAGTACCAGTGGCCTTTGGAGTAGAAGACTTCTTAGTCTTATCAAATCTACCGTACTTGTGAGTACCAGTATTCTTTGGAGTAGAAGACTTCTTAGTCTTGTTAAATTTACCGTACTTATGAGTAGAATGAGTGGAAGTACTAATGATAGTAGTACTTGGACCAGTGAAAGTTAAAGTAGTAGTGTAATCATGTTCCTTCTTTGCTGAAACAACAGCGGCGGCGGTTAAACCTAAAGCAGCGATATTTGTAAATTTCATTATGTTAATTTTCTTGGTTATATATAAATAATAATATTACAATTAGTTAATTAATCAATTAATAAATCAGTGTTGTGTGGTATCTTTATATTTAAATATTTTTAAAACTATTAAATAATATTTCTTTCAGTATAAAAAAAATAAATAATTAAATTATTGTAATTGGAGACTTTAAATAATATATTAGTTAAAATTAAAATTTGGGCCTACCACACTTGAAAGTAACTTAAGAAACAATCAAATTTCAGTGGGAAAAAAACTCTTTTTTCAATTCTTTTATATTTTCCATTTTTCTCGTTTGCGTGGATTTGTCACTTTTTCGTTGTTTTTTTTCCTCAATTTTGAATTTTGAATGGCCAATGTGACCGGCCGCGTTGTTACCTTTCCGGGAAACAGCACCTCCTAAATGGCGCACTTTGCATACCGGAAAATTATCTCCCAGGGGTAACTTCAATTTCCGATAGACAGCATTTTTCACTAAATGGCTCAATGTTTTCTTCTTTTGGGTTAATTTCAAGACAAAAACAATAACAATAACAAAACCAATAATAATACGTAAGCAGGTGAGGTAAGCTGCCTTTAGAATAAATGTGTTGTGATGGGTCTGATACGACCTTCTCTCTCTAATGGTGGTACATTCTTCTCCACTGATTTGGCCACAGGAATGGTACCCATAAGACCCTTTTGTTCTGCTAAAGTACTGGATCTCAAATACAATGGATCCTCTTGGTAGTATTCATCAATAATAGGATGTAATAAAATCGTTTGCTTTCTGATAGTTAATACACTGTTTGTGGGTACTGCGGTCCAATCACCTCTTTCAAAGGTTAATGGTTCACTCGCAACCATAATCACATCTTGCTTCTTATCTAATCTTTCCATTCTGTATTCACCTGGTTTACTCTCTACAAAACTCGACCCACTACTAAAATGTAATGATGCCGCTTCATCTGTCTTAGATGTAATATATCTAGAGACCACTACTGTGGAACCATCTGTCACGGCAAAATTCAATAAAGAGGGATCACTATTTGCACTATATGGATTTGTCCAATCCTTAATATATTCAATTGTCTTTAAAAGTGCATTTCTTAGGGCAATATGGCCAAAATTACCATCTTTTTTACTTGGTTCAAATCCCATCTTATCCAATGTGTCTAAAAATAATGCAAATGCACATTCTGAATCCGTACCACCTTGTAAATAATTTAAATATTCATCTTTAATATGATTAAATAATTGTCTCTTAATCTTACTAAAATTACTAATACCACCATTATGCATAAAGCAAATATTATGATACGTAAAGGGATGACAATTAGTTTCTGCTAATATACCATATGTAGAGGCTCTCACATGCGCAAAGACTAAATCTGATTTTGTCTTCTCAGCTAATGTCTCTAAATTTTGATTATTCCATGCCGGTGTAATGGCTTTAAAGATACAGGGTCCATCTTCACCTAATTCGTTGTCTAATGGGTAATATGCAACACCAAATCCATCACCATTCATAGGTCTTCTTCGATCTAAACGTAATCTACTATCGAAGGATTGATTGATAATGGAATGTGCTGGTCGGGTTAATAAATGTGATAATCTGATGGGTTCCTTCCCTTTGAAAATAAGAAATCTACACATCTCTATAGTTATCGTTTGGAATAATTGATATAGTAAACCTTTATGGGGGGTTCTTCTTTATTAAATATTTGTTAATTATATTAACGATGCCGCAATATTCACACAATTTAATTCAAATTTCTTAAATGGCACATCGGCAAAAAAGTGGAACAAAATCACGTGAACTTTTGTCTTCCATAATACCAAATGCAAGTTTTCAATTAATTAATATATTACATTTATATATCTATTACATATTATTACTAGTATTACACAATTATCCATGAATAGCAGATAATCTTATAGTCTATTTTCTCAATAAACGATTGAATAATCTATTAATCATATAAATAGAACAACCGAAGAAACGAATAACTGCAGATGCTGCAACCAACCAAAGAACAATCGTAAAATAAATTGTAGATCTATTTGTTAACATCGGTGTAGTAATATCACCCGTATCTGCTGCAGCATTACCATTAGCCTTATGGAAATTCTTTAATGAAATATAATCACCAATACCACCAGTTTCTAATACTGCTGCCACAACACCAAAATTAGTTAAAACCCAAAATATAATAACTAAAGAACGAATATTCGCATAATAACCTGTCTTCTTTTCATCAAACGAAACAGTTTCAGTTTGTTCTTCTTCTTCTCTTCTTTCTAATAAATTTCTAAATTTATTATAATCTGCTTGAATCTCTTCTTGTGATACCATAATTTCCATTTTGAATGTACCATCTGCCTTAGCATTAATCTTACCCAATGGTTTACCTGCTACAGCACCTTTAGTACCCCATGATAAATCATGAACATTACAAAATGCATAAATGTTCAAAATATTAATATATGATGGTGATAAAAGTAAATATTGAATAAAACTGGTAAACATATGCCATGGTTGTAAATAAATAATCGAACTGATAAAATATAAAACATAAGTGGAACCCATGGAGATAATTAAATCACGGAATGCTGTCTTAGTAATTAACCCCTTAAATGTAATATTATCTTCATTTAATATAGCTTCAAATGATTTGACACTCATAAAAAAACTACAAAAAATCATATATGCCATTAATATGGCGAAAAAGATAAAATTTAAAACATAAAATTTTTCTGTACTCTTGGGTTTGTTACCCAAGGATAGAATAAATGTGGAGAAAACAGAGACACCATATAACCAAAGAAATATAACGGATAATACACCAAATGCATTAGAATAATCTTGTGCAATAGATAATGATAATATTCTGAAAACAAGGAAAAATGAACTTAATGAAAACCATGAAATTAATGTATTGAAAAATAAATAAATAAATTCAATAGTTAATAAAAATTTTCTACCAATGTTATGACCACTAGTCCAAATTCTATTAACGTGACAAAATGAATAAACAGCGGCAAAAAATGAACCATTTAACCAACGTCTTCTTTGTAAAATAAATTCTGGGACTCTTTCTGGAACATCTGTGGAAGCATATGAACTTCTACAATATTTTAATGTCCATGCACTATCCTTCTTTGTGACAATTTCAAAACATAAGATACGATCTTCAGCAAGATACATATTTGATGAAAAAAAATTAAATCCACCATCTTCTAATTCTTCACCATAGAAATATTTATCTAATGGTTGACCTTGTACAGCAACAAATCTATAAGCAGAAAATGCACCTGGTAAGACAGTAATATAACCAAAATTTGATTCTGTTGTCTTATCTAATACATTTGACATCTTATATTCAAAATTTTGTGATGCAACTAATGGATTTATTAAATTACGGAAACCTTTACCTAAATCTGTTTTAATTTCACCACATGCACCACCAACATTTGGATTACGAAATTCTCTCCATAATTCATAAATTGAATCCTTACCGGGCATAGTACCAGCATCTAATAATACAACAACATTTGGTTGTAATAATTCTGCAAAACCTTCAAAAGCCCAACGATGTGAATTAATTTTTTTTTGATTTTGTTCTTTTAAAGCAAATAATAATTGTACCGGTACTGTAGTATTATCACATTTTAATTTAATTGAATCTTCAGTGACTTCAGTAATATTCATCATTGTAGTATGTTCATAAGCATGCATTTTAACTTTTTGATCATTAATTTCATCCTTAGCGAAACCATCTTGATAACAACCTAATGTACTCATTAATGCTAACGCCTTTTCATTAATCTTAGAACGACCATCTGACACTACACAAACCACAATTTTTTTCCAAGCATCTGGACCCCAAGCACTAGATGAACCTTTCTTAACCATATGTTTAATATTATCCATAACACCTTTTAAAGTTCTCCCCAGTAAGATATGATCTTCATTATACATAGTGATAACGATCATTAATTCAGTTTGTCTTGGATTAAGATATTGTAATTGTCTTACGGTAAAATTCTTTAATGCTAATTCATTTGGTTCACAAGTAATAGCTTGATATCTCATAAATTTAAATTCATTGTACAAAGTATTTTCCTTTAATACTAATTTATATTTATCTAAAAGAGAATGACTAATTGGTGAATCGAAAACAAAATTACCTCTCCATAATTTAAATTTTCTAATTTCTGTATTTGATCTCTTTAAATTACCTCTATCATTAAATCCATCAGATGGTATAAATGGTCTATCAGAATTTGCAGATGAATTTGAAGATAAAACAGAACGAGAACCAAAACTATTCTCTAATTTATTTAAAGTATTCGTATCATTATTATCGAAATGACTAATTAAATTAATATTACTTAAATCTTCATCCATTACATTTAATAAACCTTTCTCTTTATTTTGATTACCATCATCATTTTCATCATCATCATAAATTATGGGCATAGAATTTGTATATGGATCTACAATTTCACCATCATTACCTAAATATGAACGAATTTGATAATCATCACCATTTTGATCAATATAACTCATTTCGATATCAGATGGATTATTACCATAATTATCATAATAACCATTAGTATTATCATTTAAATGTGTATCATTTTCATATGGATTATTTAACATTGCTTGAGAACCAGAATTATTAGAGAAATCACTAGGTGTATAACTATTTCTATTATGTAAATCATTTTGTGAACTATTATTAGGATTACTATTATAATAATAATCATTTTCATTAAAATAATTTTGATGTAAATTATTATTATTTATACCTGTATATTCAGTATTTTGATTAAATTGTAATGATTGTTTATTTGTTAAATTAAATTGTTGTGAACTTTCATGTCTAATAAAATCTGATGGAGTTTGAATAATATTAATTTCTGGTATGTGTTGATTATACATATTAGAATCATCAATATTATAATCATTGTTGTTGAGGTTATTGTCATTATCGTGATGATGAGGAATGAAAACATCACTATATGCTGATTGTGGTTGTTGAATATTATTATTATTGTTGTTATTATTGTTATTGTTATTACTGTTACTATTATCGGAAGTATTATTAGCTGGACTAGCAATAAAATTATGATATTGATCATTGACAGGTGGTACAGGTCTTCTATTTGTAAACTGTTGTATATTATCATGAGTATTAGAATCAAATTCTTCTTCATTAACTTGTTCTAAATAACGTAATGGTTCTACTGGATTTAATGTATGTTCAGTAGGTGTAAATGAGAAATCTGTATTTTCTGAAACATTACGCGTCGCATACTGATTATTTGAAACATTTATATTAAATTGATTATTATTTTGTTGTGATTGTGAATATTCATCAATTAGTTGATTTGTATAACGAGCACTAACGGTATCTTCATCAGTTATTACTCTGTTATTATTATTATTACTATTGACATTATTGTTTTGATTTGGATCAGGATTTAGATAATTTGAATTATCATATTGATAATTATTATTATTCATTTTATTATTAATTTATTATTAATATAATTCCCACAGAAAAAATATTAAAAATGATAAATATTAATTTTAAATATCTTTTTACTTTTTACTTTTAGTAAAATAAATATAATACAGGTTTGGGGCTTAATTTAATTAACATTTTAAATAACAATAAAATCAAAATCTCTAAAAATAGCTGCGTTGTACTAGTTAGAAAAAAAAAATCAAAAAAAATCAAAAAATTACCCTTTTAGGAATAATTGGTTATTATCCAAGATGGCTTGGTTAATTTCATTATAAATAAAATTTCTTAACAATTTATCATTAATATGTTCTTGCATACCACAGGGACTCTTTGCAATAGTAGCACCATTATTTAATAAAGTATTTGCATTTTTTAAAAGTAATTGTAAAATTTTTGAATCATTTGGATCTTGAATTTTTTTCAAATTGAAACGATTAATTTCAATTTCAGCTGATTGTAAATATATGTTACAAAGTTGATACACTATATTACTTAATTTTTCCTTATCTAAATTTTTCAAAATAGTGGATCTTTGTAATGAAAGTTTATTTCTTACAATGGTTAATTTTTTACTTAATAAAGTTGATATTGACCAATTTAATTGGTAATTATTTTGAGGAATACAATTTAATGTAAATTGTAAAATATCAATATTTGCCATTTCAAAATTTAAATTATCATTATTAATAATATTTTCTTGTAATTGATCGAATTGATTTAATAATAATAATTTATAACAATTAATTGTGTATTGAATAATTTGGAATTCATCAAAATTAATAATTGGTAATAAAATATTATTTGAATTAATAATATCATTAATTTGAATTAATGCACCATTAACTAAATCTTCTAAATAATTAATTTGCACAATATTTAATTCTCTTTCCATTAATTTATTTTCAATAATTAATTCAATTAAATTTTCATTAAATTTTAAAATATTAATAATTAATTCAAAAATTGAATCAATTGTAATTTGATCCGATACATTAACCAATTCTTCAACATTATCTTGATTCAAATCATTTAATTTACTACCATTCCCATCATTTATACTATCCACATCCTTAACAAATTCTCCTGAATCTAATGACTCAGACACCAATTCATTCTTATTCAATTCATTAATTTGATACAACAACAATTTAAAAGAAATCAATTGAAATTTATTATTCAATTCAATAATTTCTTCACCTAATAACTGAAACTGATCTAAATTTTCCAAAATTGATAAATAACCAATAATTAAATTCGATTGCAGATCCCACGTATCGATACTTGCCACACTTCCAAACTCATCAGCAATTCTTTCCATATCTTTAATTATATCGGGTAACGGTTTAAACAATTTATCAATGTTGGGTATGTCAGTAAGGTTAACGTATTGTAAAATGTTTACTGATCCATCAATTGCCAAATAATCGTTATAGATATTTAAGTATAGTCTTGTTATATTGTACGAGATATGATATGTTAATTCAGTGTTTGAATCTGGTGCGGTTAACCCAATTTCATATGTTTGTAATGCTTGTTGATACAATTTTAAAGTTTTGGTAATATCGGAAATGATCCATCTGGTGGCTTGTTCCTCTAGTTGGAAACCTTCTATGTAGTAATCATTTTGTGTAATTGGTTGGGTGGTGCGGGATTTGTTCTTTTTGGATTTGAAATGTAGTGATTTGGTGGGTTGTTTCTTCATTTTTGATGTTTTGAAAGTTTGAAGTTTGTTTGTTAGCATTGTAGTTTTTGTTTTTTTTTTATTATTTTTTCATAGTAATTTAGAAAATAATTATTGGGATGTTTCTCAAGTAGAACAAAGACGTTAGGAATATGTGGATGGGGGATCAGATACATGTTGATTAAATCAGTAACGGTGTTTGTGTCTGTTGAAGTGGAATACATCGTGTTGTCTGTTGATGTTGTTCATGTGACTAGGATAAACAGTGATGAGACAATAATTGCAGAACATACCCCTGTGAGTTACCGTTTGTGACATAAATGTGTGGTTGTGAGTAACGTCAAACGTCCGTAATCCACAGGGTTGTGGTTGTACGGCGTGTTGTTACCGCCGGGGAAAGGGATGCCGGGGCCAGCCGGACAGCCACGTGCCGCAGCGCAGGGCGGTACCCTTGCCGCGACGGTTTTTAACATCGCAATCAAATATATAAATATATAAATAGTTGGGGGTTATCAGATTAACCATCTGTTTAATTATATTACTATTGTTAATTAACATTTATTTAATTCAATTATTTAAACAATTATTAGTTTAATTAAATTAACGACAAGTTTATTTAGAATAAATAACAAATTATATTTATTGACAAACACAACAAACATATTACCAATGAATCAATACACACAACAACCACAACAAGATCAAGATCTCAATGCTAAAAAAAAATTTGGTTATCATGATATGGCAGATTATAATAGAATTTTAGGTGAGGGACAAAGTTGTAATGACTATATTTCTAAAGAACAACAATTTGGTTATCATGGTAAAGAAGATTATGACAAGATTTTAGGTGAGGGACAAGATGATTATAAAGAAGGTGAATATATGAACTTATTCCAACAACAACAGGGACAAAAGGCTAAACACCAAGAATATCCAGCAACACATCTTTATAAAGGTAACGAAGTGGATGCATATCCTCAAATGGATGCACAATCATATCAACCAGAAACAGAAGAAATGGAAATTGATAATGAAGAAACACATGTACCTGGTTGTGGTCTTGGTACACATAAGATTAAAAATGAACATAGGGGTAAGTTATCTCATGATAAATTTAATCCAGAGACAATGTTACAAGCAAGATTAATGAATGATAATGTTGTACCCACTGGTGCAATAAATACCACTTGTTCAGAATTTGAAAGACAACATGTTAATCATACACCAATTCCAGGTGCTGGACCAATTAATACCGCACCTCATTATTATAAATCATTTAATTTGGTTTCTGATTCGAATAAGGATAAAAATATTAATATGGGTCATATGGGTCATCAAGAAAATATACCAAGAAGTGAATTAGATAATAATGATACACATAATAATATGGATTGGAAAATGGAACAACCTTTACCAACAAATAAACATAAACAAACAATTAATCATTAAACATTTTATTATTCTATTATTTCTTATTTTATTTTATTTTATCTTTATTTTTATATTATATTATTTAAGTTTTATCTGTTTTTTTTCCCTTCCTTTCTCTTCTCTTCTATCCACTTTATTTAATCATTTATATTAAAACCATATATTAAATATATAATTATGAATTATATTTTTTTATCTTTGCCTTTTTAAAATTTTAAATTGATTTAGCCGCCGAAAAAAAAAGTTTTTAAAAAAAATACAGCTATTTTTATTAGTTTTTTTGGGGGATATAAAATAATAACCACTACAAATAACCACCCAGAAACAATGATTGACAAAAAAATGAATCAACAAAATGATAAAGAAGGAGACAAACTTAAAAATAAGCATAAATTCAATAGGAATCATTATAATAATAATAATAATAAAAACAGCAACAACTATACAAAGAAAATTAAGGATAATATTATTGAATGTAACGAAAACGAAACACCAAACAGGAAACATACAAACCACAAGAGCAAAAAACCCATTGAAAAGAAGAAGAACAAAGCAATGACAAACGATTATACGAATGAGATTAAACCACATAACGAATTTATGTTCAAGCAACCCAAAACTGTAATTATGTGTAATGTGGGTATACAAACTATGAAACCAGTTATGGTGGATATTGATACATTATTTCAAAATATTGATACAAATTTTAATTTAAATGATGTTAATTTTGAAATGAGGGGAAGAAAATGGTCACAAACAAGTACAATTTGTGAAGAAGAAGAAGAAGATGAAGAAGAAGAGCAAAAAGAAAGAGAAGATTCGGGTCCAATCTTGGATACTTCATCGGATGAATCGATTATGGATGATGAGAATGATGATACATTTGTTGTTGATGGTGAATTCCATAATAATGTAATTATGGAAGAAACAATTTGTTTACAGAAGGAATTAAGGGAAATAAATGATAAATTGACAAAATTACACGATTTTATAAATGAGGCCGAGGCACGTGCGGCTTACTAATGTGCTGACGTACGTGCTTACGTTTCCGCTGAGATTAAAATTTGCCCAATTTGCCGCGCACAGAAAAACACGCAGAAAAACACACAGAAAAACACAATAGCGGTTTCCCAAAACGGAAACCGTTTCCGCAAACGGCCGCGCATTACCCTCCCGGTCCCTGTATCCGTCCTCGTGCAGGGTGACAAAAGATTAAAACGGACTCTTATTGTTCTCATTTACTCAATAAATCAAAGTGTGTTGGTGTGTTTGTACGTGTGTTTCTATGCTATCCAAATTAAATAATAACCAGCATTTGTTCGTTTCCTGTTCAATTAAACTTTAATTTAACACATGGTTCTTAATTTAAGATTAAATTTAATTTATTACTATTTCTTTGTTTATTTATTCATTCAATTTACATTTCATATTACTACTTTACTGTAATTAATAAACAATTCACTATTACTATTAACTATATTAATTAACAATTCAATTTAATCAAATCATTTTTCAATTAAGCATCAATTGCATCTTCCAGAAAAAATTATATTTATACTACTTTCTTTTTTTTTCCCTCTTATTAAGATAAATAGATAAATAAGGAAAAAAAAACAATTAAAAAAACAAACAATTAAATTTAAAAAGAATCATTTTACAACCAAAATAAAGATTGGTTTCATAACTTTTTTGTATCTCTAACTACCAATTCTAATCATTTTGTTTAAACATAAACAAACAAACAAGGAAATAACATCAAAAATATATTAACATTATTAGTATCTATTATTCGATACTATTGTAATCATAAATTAAGATAAATAAATTATCTAACAAAAAAAATTAATAACAACTTTATATTGATTATATCATATCATATTAGATTATACTAGATTATACTGTACTAGACTATATTTTTTTTTACTATTTTATTATTTCAGGCAAATAAACAACAACAACACAACACAACACAAAAAAATATGTTAGGTAATCATACTCCAACAAGTACAACAATGAATATTACTAATAGTAATAATTCAAATGATACAAATACTATTACAAACCTTTTCAATAATTTTTCATTATCATTAAATTCTTCTCAACAAGATTTATCTGTTACATCAACAACAACAATTAATAACAATAATTCAAATTATTTAATTAAAATTACTAATTTACCAAATGATATTACTTTAAGAGAATCATTCGCTATTTTTGCTTTGGCTAAAGGTATTATATCAATTGAATTATTTAATTTAAATAATACTACCAATACTACTACTACTACTAATAATAATAACAACAATAACAATAACAGTGATAATGTTACTATGATACCCCATTTATAATAGCTAAATTAGATTCAATTAATAATGCTATTTATTATGCAAATATTTTAAATGATAAATTTGATATTTTTGGTCCAAATTATCCATTTAAATGTAATATTGACGTTATTGATGAAATTAATCAAAATTTAATTAATTTTAAATCAATGAATATTCCAATACCAATTAATAATACTAATAATACTAATAATAATACTTCCATTATTAATAATAATAACATTAATAATAATAACAATAGTTTATCAAATACAAAAAGATCAAGCCTTTTACCACAATTAACTAAATTTTCATTCTCTGATCCATTTAGTATTGATAATGATATTTTAAATAATAATGATACAATTATAAATAAAACATTAAAATCAAAATCATTTTCAATGAGTCATAATCCAAATTATATTCAATCATTTACAAAAAATGCATTAATTTCTAATAATAACTTAAATAATAATAACATAAATAATAATAACATTAATAGCAATAACATTAACAATAACATTAAAAATAGCATAAACAACAATAGTAACATTAATAACAACAATAACAACAATAATATTATCAGTGATAATAATAGCAGTAATAACAATAACAATAATAATATTAATAATATAGATGAAGATAATAATAGTGCCAATACTTCAATGACAAGAGATACTGGTAAATCATTCTTATTACAAGAAAGTGATGGTATTAATGATAGTATTTGGGGGAATACAACTGCAATTTCAACTGGTTTAAATTCTAATAATAATAATAATAATAATAATTCACCAATTCATAATAATAATACTAATAATAATTTTATTAATTCAAATTCACAAACTCCGGTACCAAATAATTTAACTTGGAATAATAATAATACTAATACTAATAATAATAATAATAATAACAATACCCCTAATAATAATAATAATAATAATGGTTTAACTAATAGAAGAGCAAATTCATTTTTCTTACCAAATATTAATTCTACAAATAATATCAATATTAATGATAGTGAAATTAATACTCCAATTAATAATTTCGCTAATTCAACTTTAGGTTTAGATAATGTTTATAATAATGTTTTAAACAATAATAATAATAGTACTAATAATAATAATATTAACAATAACGATATTAATAATTATCATAATAATTTAAATATTATTAATACTTCACCAACAAATAACAATATCTTACCAATTAATAATAATAACAACAATACTACTACTAATAATAATATGATTCCAACAAATTCATCTGTATCATTAGCATCAAATGTTGTTAATAATATTGGTACTGCAACAATGTCAGAAGCTGATTTATCATTATTAGCAAAAGTACCACCACCAGCAAATCCAGCTGATCAAAATCCACCATGTAATACATTATATGTGGGTAATTTACCACCAGATGCTACAGAACAAGAATTAAGACAATTATTTTCAAATCAAGATGGATTTAGAAGATTATCATTTAGAAATAAAAATGGTAATGGTAATGGTCATGGTCCAATGTGTTTTGTAGAATTTGATGATATTAGTTTTGCAACAAGAGCATTAGCTGAATTATATGGTAGTAAATTACCACGTTCAACAACAAATAATAAAGGTGGTATTAGATTAAGTTTCTCTAAAAATCCATTAGGTGTAAGAGGTCCTAATAGTAAAAGAAATAATACTAATAACAACAACAACAATAATAATAATAATAATAATAATAATAATAACATCAATAATAATATCAATAATAATATCAATAATAATATCAATATGGGATTAAATTTTAATCGTTCAAATTCATCAAGTGGGATACTACCATCAGGACAACATTTTAATTATTCATTAGGTTTTTCTTAATTTTAATCCAATACAAGTAATTTTCTTCTTTCTTTCTTTCCTTTACCAAGAATTTTATAATTAATTAACTATCACTTCATCCAAAAAAAAAGTGCGTCTTTCCTGGCTTTCCTTATTTTTGAAATTTTTCAATATTTGCTCGAAAAAATTTTTTTTTTCCTTACGGAATTTTCAAATTCAAATTGAATGAAATAACCAACAAAAAAAAAAAGAATTGAAAAAAAATAGTATAATTTTTTTTGCGTAATTTGGTAACAAACAACAATTAAATTAATTTATACATTGAATTAATTAATAATTTTGTTAAAGATAATTAACTTATCCTATTAGTGTATAATATAAGCTATATACAAGTTCTTATGAATGATATAGATTTTAATTTATTCACTAATGTTAATAATAATAATAATGATGACGGTACTGTTACCAATATTGAATTAAACACAGTGAATATAGATAATAATAATATTATTAATAATAATAACACAACACAAAATGTAACGAATAATAATAATAGTAATAATATTTCTGAAAATGATAATAATAATAATAATATAATAAATATAAATAATAATATAACAAGTAATAATAACAGTAATGATATTATTATTCATAAGAATAGTCTTACAAATGAAATTGATAATATAGAGACCTTAAACGCAAATAATATTCCAATAAATAATAATAACAATAATAGTACCAACGACAATAATAACAATAATAATAAAATATACACTACAAATTTTGGTTTAATTCATAATCAAACAAAATTAGATGTATTTATTATTAGAAGTTATAATCTTTTATCTAATGGTATAATTATTAATAGCAATCTTTTACAAAGTGCTGGTAATACACCACAAAATACAATTACAACACCAACTGCATTATTAGTACAACCAAGTGCATTATCAAAATCAATTGATGAAAATGTAACAAATAATAATAATACAAATGATATTATAGAAACTGTAAATACAAATAATACTTTAAATAATAGTAATGTTAATAATAGATTAAATAATGGTTATACACCGGATTCAATTTCCACATTAAATAGTAATAATACAATTATTGGTAATAATAATTCTAATCAAAAAATATTTCATAGAATGTCAATACTTTATAATGCAATTTTAAATAATGGTGATACAATTGATGAAAATTCAAATTTATTAAAATCACATTTAGAATTATTACAAAGATTTATACAAATTATAAAAGAATTAGAATTATCATTTGAAATATCACCATATAATAATTATTTCCATCATTTAGATGATCAATTATGGCAAATTAAAACAGATTCTGAATTATTAAATGATTCAATGTGGCAAATTATAAATAAATTAATATTTAAAGTTTATGATCCACATACTGGTAAATTAATTAATTTAAAGAAAAGTCTTAATAATGGTAAAATTATTAGAAATATGGAAAATATTATAATGACACCAATGAGTAATTCAAATAATACAAGTGGTAGTATTACAACAAATGATACTGGAACAAGTACTGTTAATAGTAATACTAATACTAATACTAATACTAATACTAATAACACAACCAATAATATTACTAATAATAATACTAATATTACTAATAACAATGGTAAAGACACTGGTAAGAAGACAACAACGAAGAAGAAACAAATTAGAAAGAGAGCTAATACTACTAATTCTAGAGGCACTAAAAAAACTACAGGGAAAAATAGTAGTAATAATACTAATACTAATAACACCAAGAAAAGAGCAGAATTAACCAGTAATATTGAAATTGATACTAATAATAATATAAATAATGATACATCAAATTTAGATAATTTATTAGATTTAGACAATACGATATTACATAAGAAATATGTCAATAATTTAATGAATAAAGATGAAATAAATATGACTAGATCATTAAATGGTTATTATACACAACCTACAAGTCCTACATTAAATATGTTAAATAATCAAGAAATGTTAAATTCAATTGATTTTAGTAATTTAATTGGTAGTGGTACCAACCTTAATCCAAAC
>JAJLYE010000064.1:1523-44531 GCA_030571715.1 Grigorovia jiainica (nom. inval.) | reverse complement strand
ATTAAATTTTAAAAAACATTAATTTTAATCTTATTTAAATTTAACTTTTTCAAAATTTTTACTGATTAATTAAGGAAAAAAATGAAAGATTGCATTACAGAATTTAATAATATTGTGGATATTGATAATATTGATAATCATGAAAATATTATTATTGAAAATGAAAGAGGTTTTATAATTTTTGGTTTAACTTTTTTCTCATCAAAATTTTTATTACCAAAATTTGATCCAACAAATTTTCAAATTTTATTTAATAATAATTTAATACCAATAAAAAATGAAAAAAATTTTAATAATTTAATTAATATTATTTATCCAATTAAATTTATTGAATTAAACAATATTGATAACATTAATAATATTGATAATAATAATATTAACAATAATAATAATAATAATTCAAAAAAATGGGTTATCAAATTAACAAGAGACACTGATGAAAATGGTTGGCAATATAGTTGGTATTTTAATTCAAATTTTTGGAAACCATTTAATGGTATTGTAAGAAGAAGAATTTGGATTAAAAAATAATTTAATTTAAAATTTAATCTCTTCAATTTACAATTTACATTGCTTTTACATTAAATCAACACAGGAAAATAATTTATTGTTATTGTTTTTGTTGCCTGTTATTCAAATTATGTCATAATAATATTTGTGTTTTGCGAAATTAAATTTAAATTTTACGGTTTTAAACGGAAATAATTAAATTACAGTTTTCCGTTTTCCGTTTTCCGATTTTCCCGATTTTCCTTTTCCGTTGAGAAAAACAGAAAAAAAAAAAACAAAAAAACGTGATTTTGATCGGAATTCGGAAAATGAAAATTTTAAAATAGGGGAACGTTAATTTTCTCGTTTGGGTTTTAATTTATTTGACATCCCTTATTCACCCCTTATTATTTTCATTTTTTAATCTAACAAATATAACATTTCTTTCATCTATTTGGGTTTGATTTGATTTATCTTGTTGAAAAAATAATTTGATTTTTAACTATTTGAAAAAATTTAACATTCACTAAATTACTACAATTGGAATTCAGACAATTTACATAACACATACATACATTATTATATTATTATTATATATTCCTTTTATAAATAAATTTTTTTGTTGCTTTTTTGAAATTATAACATTTTTTAATTATTTTATTGTTTTCATTTTAATCAAAATTATTAATCTTGTTATATTAAAATAAACAAATTATGAAAAAATTTTATTCAATCATTTAATTATAATATACTTAATATATAATTAATTTACTATATATTGAAAAATGCATTTTAAATTTCATGAAAAAATTTAAGATCCTGATGAACCAAATTTTTGTGCCCAATCTTCATATTCTTTTAAACCTTCTTTCGATACTGATGGTTTAATATATTTTAAACTATTTTCAAAATCTTTTAATTCAATGGGTCTAATATTATCACGACCAATCTCTAATAATTCATCACCTAATTCACGTAATGGTCCCATCGCAGCATCTTTTGCTAATGATGTAATATCACTACCAGAATATCCATCAGTTAATTTAATTAATTTATTAAATTCAATTTCATTTATTGTATGCTTTTGTTTAGATAATAATTTTTGTATTTGAATTTTCCTTGTTTCATCTTCTGGTAATGGTATATATTGTCTTCTGACAAATCTTCTTCTAGCGGCATCATCAATAGACCATGGTAAATTTGTTGCGGCAAGTACAAGTACTCTCTTATCTTCGATTCCTTTATTACTATTATCATTACCTGCAGCTGCACGTGATAATGCTGACCATTGAATTAAAAATTCATTTTTAATTCGACGTGAACTTTCATTTTCACCATCTTGATTACGACTACCTAAAATTGAATCAATTTCATCAACAAATATAATCGATGGTGATAATTTTTGTGCTAATGTAAATAATGCTCTTACTAATTTTTCACTTTCACCAAGATATTTGGATGTTAAACTTGATGCACTTATGGAAAAAAAAGTTGAATGTGATTCACATGCAACAGCACGTGCAAGCATCGTCTTACCAGTACCTGGTGGTCCAAATAATAACATACCAGTTACTGGTTCTCTTAATCCCATAAATAAATCTGGTCTTAAAAATGGATAAACAACTGCTTCCTTTAATGAATTTTTAGCGGCATTTAATCCTGCAATATCATCCCAATGAACTTCATCACCTTGAATTATTATATTTTGTAATATTTGTTTACCAAGTGTTTTATCAATATTTGGTATAGTGGATAAAAATTCATCATCTGAATCAATATCCTGGGTATTGTCATTGTCATTGTCATTGGGTTCATTGATATTTGTTGGTACTTTTGATGGCGGTTGTGGTGTATTGTTTCTATTTAATGAATCATTACTTTTATTGGATTGAATAGATCTTTTATCATCTGGAATGAGATTGTTTGATTTAGTTAATGTAGTCTTTTTAATTTTTTTATTACTTGGATTTAAAGTTTTCTTAATTTGTGGTGAATGGTTAATGTTTCTATTATTAGAAATTGTTGATGTGGAATTATTCTCTTTTGTTCTTCTTACTACAGTTTTCTTAGTACCATTTGAAGATGTTGTCGTGGCTGTGGCCGTGGCCATGGCCGTTGTTGTCCTACCTGGATTTGTCCTCCTGACCATAGTGTTTGATGGTGATGTAGATGATGAACGACCACCTGTACTGGATTTTAATTTAGGGTTTAACCCGGACTGTGATGATGATGTGGAAGTGGATAATTTAACATTAGAACCATTTAATGGTCTTTGTGTAATATTTTTCTTTAAAATAAGTTTTTTCTTCATTGGTGTAACATCACCATTACTATTAATATATCTATGCATCTTTGGATTTTCTATAGAATTTGATGTCTTGGTCCTATATACAAGTTTTGCTGCTTGTGATGGTGATATCTTTCTTTGGGGTAACTTTTCATTACTATTAGTTTTATTAACAATTGGTTTATGTGTCTTTTTATTTACTGGTAAAGAAGATGTTGATGATGATTTATTTTTTAATGTTTTCTCTTTGGTTCGTAAATGTATTTGTGTTGGTGCTAATGTCGGAATAGATTTATTTGTAGTATGATTTAATATTGGTTCAGAAATTTGTTTTGAATTCTTAGTGATATTGCCTTTATTTAATAAATTATGCCTTTTAACCACTGGAATTTTGGGTTTTTGTAATGGTGATGATGTTACAATAACAGGTACTCTAGGTTTATTACTAGGTATTGGTGGTGCTGGGGGTAATGGTGGTATCTTTGGTAATTTTTCCATAATAATGCTATCATCACTATCATTTTCATTAAAACGATCATCATCATTATTATAATGAAATCCCATTTCTGATGTATTAGTTTCAAAACTATCTAATGAAAGACTTGATAATCTATTATTAATGGTATTATCATTATTTATTTTACTATTTTTATTATAATCATTTCTATTTTTGGAACGTATACTACCAGTTAAACTTTCTAATGCATTTAATCTTGCCATAAATTCATCACCAACTTCAATATAATTATCATCAATATTATCGTTATTATCTGTTTTTTTTGTTTCATTAGTAGAATAGTAAGTTTGTAAATCATTATTATTATCATTATCATCATCATCATCAGAATCTTGATAAATATCAGAAACATCAAAATTATTTTCATCAGAATCACTGTCAATAACATTATCATTAATACTTTCATCAGTATCTTCAATTATATCACTTTCATTGAAATCATTATCGTCATTATCATTATTATTATTTTGTTCTTGAATATTATTCTTAAAATCATTAACACTATTAATTATTAAATTATTATCATTACTATTATTATCATTAAAATCTACAAATGGATTAACTGGTTCAAAAATTTTACCAAAATTTGAATTTGAATTTGAATTATTTTTACTACTTGAATCAGAATCAATGGAACCAATAGATTTGGAATTACTAAAATTAACTCTTATTGGTTTATTATGTTTATAATTATGAATACTATTATTACTATTATTATTATGGTAAAAATTTGAACGTGCACTTAAACTTTGTGTATGTTCTAAATTATAATTATTTAAATTATCATTATTTCTTAAAGTTGTTCTAGAGAGTCCATAATTATTATTTGTTAATGAATTAGTTTTTGAAATTGATTGTAAATTATTTAAACTTAATTTATGATCTCTCATATGATAAGAATTATTACCACTAATATTATTATTATCATAATTTAATTCTGGATTGTTTAATAATAAATCTTGTAAATTATTTAAATTTTTATTTGCCTTATGATATAATTCACGAACACCACTTAATAAACTTAATTCATCCATAGTATAATTTTCAGTATGTGGATAATTATTTTCTAAATTTGTTAATTGGAATAAAGCATCTGTAGTTAAAGCTTTCCAACCTTGTAAAGCACGTTTATAGTTGCCCATAGATTCTAATTTATTATAATAAATTGATTCATTTGCAATTTTAGAATATAATTCAGTTAATATTGTTATTAGTTGATTTTTTTTTTTACGATTTGAAATCTTACCGAAAAAATTTGTCTCCATATTGTTAATTACAAATTAAAATATTTATTTATCTTTATTATACAATAAGAAAATGAATGTTATACAATATGATAAACAAATAAAATTTATGGTGTTATTAATTTGGTAATGAAATGTTTCAAATGTAGATCAATTTTGTTTGATTTAAAAAATGAAATTATTTTTTTTTTGTTTTCAATTTTTATTTTTTTGTGGGGCTGTATTATAATTTTATGTAACGAATTTGCTGTAACATTAGCTTATTATTAAATTACATGATAAATACACACACACATAGATACCCACACACATATATATATATGTAATAGGGTTTCATTAAATATATATAATTAATCTATTGATATTGAAATTATCTAAATAAAATAATTTAAAATTTTAATAACTAATTAAATTATTTATTAGAATATCTTTTATGTTTCTTTTCTTGTTCACCTAAGATTAATTCTTCAAAAACACGAGCTTCCTCAGCTTCTTCAGGTGTTCTACGTGCCTTTGAAAATTTATCAGATATATATAATAATGCCTTAGCTTTTTCTAATTTTTCCTTTGATGAAATTTTTTTATCATCTAAAATTTTATTACAAACTTCTTTCAATTTTCTTTCTAATTCGAATTTAGACATTTGCCACATAATACCTAAAGCTTTACCAGCCATAGTTGATTCGAATTTAACTCTTTCAGCATCATCTAAATCATCAGGATTAATTTTTTGCATTTTTTCCATTGCCTTTTGTGCTTCTAAACCAGATGATAATAAATTATAAGCAGATTTAACAGTTCTTGCATTATCACGAGTACCAGTAAAAATTTTAGAAAACCCCATTGTTTTCTTGGACATAATATAATTATTTGCCTTTAATTTATAAATTTTAGCTAATACATATAATAATTCAATACCAAAACTTTCTAATTTTAATTCTTCAATTTCTTGTATTAATTTATTTTCAAAATCTAATAAATGACCTTGTTTCTTAGCTTGTATATAATTTAATAATTTTGTATTTAATTTATCAGTTAATTCATCAATTTGTTTAATCATTTCTTCACGTCTTTCCTTATCAATTTCTGTTAATTTTGCTCTTTGTTCTTTGGACATCTTAGTTGGGTTTGTTTCATTTGGATTAGTTTTACCATTATGTTTTGTCATATCACCATTTAAATTATTATCAATATTATCATTATTTGTAGTATTATCTTTATTATTCATATTATTCATATTCATATTATTTTCATCATTTTCCATCATTTCAGTGGCACTAGTTAATTCTTTTAATAATGAAAATTCACCAATCCAATCTTTAAATCCATCCCCACCAAAAATCATTGTAAAATATTCATTTGCATCTTCAAAACCTTGTTGTGGTACAGCATCATCTTTACCAAATTGATCATATCTTGATCTTAGCCCAGGATCAGATAAAACTTGATATGCTTCACCCACTTCTTGAAATTTTTTTTGTGCATTGGGATCATTTGGATGTTTATCTGGATGTGTTTGCATAGCCATACGACGATATGCCTTTTTAATTTCAGCTGGTGTTGCATTTGGTGTAATACCTAATGTATCATAATATTCAGTTTCTTTAACCATTATTTTTCAAAAATGTTAGTGTTTGGATAGTAGTGTGTGAATATATTATTTATGTATAATTGTAGTGTTTATTTTATTGATGATGTTAATTGAATCGAATTAATTGAGTTAATTTGTTTTTCGGCGATGCGGTGAGGGTAACGGGGCGTTTGGTGGGAGGAGGGGTGGGAGGAGATGATGGGTGAAGTTGTTACGAGTAGAGTTGCGAGGAGATGTTGGTGTTGTATTACCAGTGCTCACGTTTGTTGTCTTACCAATTACGTCCAGTGCATCACCTGTAACAAGAGTTGTGTTGTCTAGAGATAAATAGGGGAGGCACAACACAATTACAATGTAACTCATAGTAAAACTGCTAACAACAGATGTATTTATGTGCGTATATTGCAATGTGTGTGAGCACTAACTTATTATAAGTTACTTATACTGTACACGAGCAGATACCCCAGTGTATACAATGTGAGCAGTAACTACCAGCATACAAACTGCACAAAACAGAACCCCACAGAAAACTGTGTAGAACGGCGTGCGGGTAACGGGGTGTGTGTTTTCAAAGACAATTATTATTTGGATTACACTATATAATACTGTATTACACTACACTACACTACACTACACTCTACTACAATACACACATACACACACACACACACACACACACACAATATGATCAATAAAGTACAAGTACTATCCCTCTATAGACAGTTGATGAGATCATCATACAGATTCCAGGATTACAATTTTAAGAATTATTTTATTAGAAAGAATAGATTAACATTTAAACAATTACAAAATGAAACAGATTCGAATAAAATTGAACATAAATACACTGAATTAAAGCAAGATTTGGCGGTATTGAAGAGACAATCCATAGTATCACAATTATACGTATTTGATAAGACTGTAGTAGAACCTATCAAACACTAACATATTTATAATTATGTAAATCTAATATAAATATAAATATAAATATATAACCATTCCAACAACAACAATATAACATTAATAATATTTCAACTTCCCCAATTTAATAACATTATCAATATAAGATTATCAATAACAATAAATAACTCATCGAATTTTAACGGAATTAATGAAAAATATCGAAAAATTTCCCTTTCAGGTAACAACATCGAATTTTTTATTATATATACTGGCATATTCAAATGTCTTAACCATATTCCATATTCTTCATTCAATATATTCAAGAAAACTTAAACAAATATGAAAAGAACAAATATTCAGGATTCAAAAAATAATCAACTATCAAATAATGATAAATTAAAACAAACATACACTGAAGATAATATTTTATCATTATTTAATGATAAAATTTGGAACCCCACATTTAAATCACAAATTACAAAAGATATTGAAAATGCAAAACCATTCGAATGGGGGCTTATTAATGATTTAGTACAAGATAAATTATTACGTGATATTCGTTACGAAGTGGAAAATTGTATAAATTTTACTGAAAAGGAAACTGATATTTATAAAGTTAATCAAAGTGGTGATTTGGCAAATTTATCAAATTTATCCATTAATGAATTAAATAAATTACCAAATTTGTATAGATTAAGACAAATTTTATATAGTGATAAATTTAGAAAATTTATGGGTGATATTACAGGTGCTGGTGAATTATCTGGTACAAAATTAGATTTATCTATAAATACTTACACTAAAGGTTGTCATCTATTGACACATGATGATGTGATTGGAACAAGACAAATTAGTTTCATTATTTATTTACCTGATCCAGATAAAATTTGGAAAGAACATTATGGTGGTGCATTAAGATTGTTTCCAACGGAGGATTTTAATATACCACATCCTGATTTTGAAGCAAAATTAGTACCACAATTTAATCAATTTGCATTCTTTAAAGTTAAACCTGGTTACTCTTGGCATGATGTAGAAGAAGTTAAAGTTGATAAACATAGATTATCCATTCAAGGTTGGTATCATATCCCACAATTAGGTGATAATGGTTATCAATTAGGTAGAGAGGAAAAATGGTGTAAGGATAATGAAATTTTATCTGAATTAGATACAATTTCTTTACAAAAATTTGAATATCCAAAATTAGATAAAATTAAATTTAATATCCCCAATGAATTACAATTCAATAATAATAATGATAATAATAATAACTCCACAAATTTATTACAATTAAATGATGAAGATTGGTGTAATTTAAAGGAATTTATTAATCCACAATTTTTAAATAAAGAATCAATTGATAATTTATCAAATAAATTTAATGAAAATTCATTTATTACTATTAATAATTTATTAAATATTGAAAAATCTAAATTATTAAAAGATTTAATTAATAATAATGAATTAAATAATCCAATACCATTAAAATCAACTGAGGTGAAACAACCATGGTCATTAGCAAAACCACCACATAAATGGTCTTTCTTATATTTAAATGATAATGATAATATTAATGATCAATTAGATCTTGAATTATTAAAATTAGTACAATTCTTTAAATCAAATTCATTTATTAAATTCATTATTAATTTAACAAATTTAACATTATTAACACAAAATGTTTTAGTAAGAAGATTTAGACCTGGTTTTGATTATACTTTAGCTTATCCACCAAAATTTAATAAAGAATTAAATAATGTTATGGATTGTTTATTGGAAGGTACTTTATCATTAACATTAAGAAATCAAGATACCAAGTTTAATAACATTAATAGTAATAATAATAGTAGTACTAGTATTATTAACGCTAATGATACAAGTGCAAATACTGTTGGTGGATATCAGATTTATATGTTAAATGAAGAAGAATTAAGAGAGGATCAAGTCTCATCAAATATTGATTCAATTTTAATTAATCAAAATCCAATTTGGAATTCATTTAATTTAGTACTTAGAGATAAAGATGTATTGGAATTTATTAAATTTTTAAGTTTTAATGCAAAGGGTTCTCGTTGGGATGTTAAATTATCTTGGGATATTAAAGATGATGATGATGATGATGATGATGATGAAGATGAAGAAGAAGAAGTTCAAGAAGAATAGATAAATAATAAATATTATTAATATCAGTATCATATTATATATGTATATACAAGTTAAATATTATTATAATTTCCTATTATAATTATTCGATGTCTTGGACATTAATCCAATAGCTTGACATCTTCTTATAGATTTAGCAATTTTATTTTGATCTCTTTCATTCAAACCCGTTTGATCACGATGTAATATCCTACCAGTACGAGATACATATTTACTTAATATTTCAGGTGCTAAATAAAGATCACTAGGGTTAATATTATTTAAGGGTATACCAATTTCTTCTGATTTTTTATCTAATCTAATTCTATCTAATGTTAAATCAAATGGATCATAAATCGATTCTTTAAAAACTTTCCTGACAAAATTTGGCGAAAGCCATTTCATTGTAATATCATATTCATTATTAGATTTAAATTTATTATTATGATTATTATATCTGTTATTATTGTTATTATTGTTATTATTTAGTTTCAAATTTTGTATAGTTTTCCTTGGTCTTCGTTGAATAAGTGAAATTGAACTCGTACTTAGAAATCTCTTCGTTTGCCTCAGTATAGGCATACTGTATTGTAATTGTTTATTCATATTTGGTATATACTTGGTATTTGAATTACAAACAATTCCCCTCTTAAAAATATTTTTTTCTTTTTCTTTGGTTTTTTACTCAATTCGAAAATTCATAAGAAGATTCGATCTTTTATAAAATGATACTATTTTACTCCCAGAATGTATACCGTAGGAAGGTTTAACATTATATTATTAAAACAATTATTTACATTAAAATCGTCATTATATTATATATCTATCTACTTTTTATATTATTGAAATTTACACTTCTAATCTTTTAATTTCTTCTAATCTTTGATTAACCACATGTTCAAGAACACTTGGTCTATTAATATCTAATAATTTAGCATGAATAGTTTGTAAAGCTTTAATAGTATCATGTTCTTCAATAACACAAGAAATATTAATTTCATTAGCACCTTGTGAAATCATTTCAATATTAATATTTTGTTCAGCTAAAGTGGTAAACATAGTACCAGCAATACCAATAAATTGTTTCATTTGTTTACCGACTAATGATACAATAGCCATTTTTTTAATAATTTCAACATTACCTAATGATTTTAATTCTTCAACGGCCTTTCTTAATGATTTAGTGGCATCATTATCTGGGATTGGTAATGCCATAGAGACATGAACTTCAGAAGTGGAAATTAAATCAACAACTAATTTATATCTATCTAAAATAGTAAAAATTTGTGCTAAGAACCCATGAGATAAAGTTTTCTTATTAGAATGAATATTAACTACAACAATATCATTTTTAGCAGTAATAGCAGTAGCACCACGTTTTTTTGTTTCCAAAAATGATGATGAAACAGCCTCAGGTGGATGTGGTGGTGTTGATTCACCTTTCTTAGCTACATTATCTGGATAAATAATAGTACCATTACCTCTTGGATTTTGAACATTTTTAATTCTAATTGGAATCTTAGCTCTAATAACTTGTTCCATAGTAAATGGATGAATAACTTCAGAACCATAATAAGTTAATTCAGAGGCTTCTTCTGGTGTTACTGAATCTAATAAACGTGCTTCTGGAACCTTTCTTGGATCAGCGGTAAAGATACCATCAACTTCTTTCCAAATTTGTAATTCATCAGCATTTAATGCAACAGCGATTAAAGCGGCACAAAGATCAGTGTAACCACGACCCACACCATTTAATAACCCCATTGGTACAGGACCGAAAAACCCAGTACAAACTGGTACGATTCTTTCTGAAGCGGTAGTGAATGATTTTAATTTATCCTTTAATGCTTGTACTAAGAAAACATAAAAACTAGTATCTAAGATGGCAACATTATAATCAGATGGAATAATATGTGCTAAATCGACATATTTAGCCTTTACACCACGATCATTACATAAAGCTGTCATGAAAAGACAAGATAATTTTTCACCAACGGCCATAACTAAATCCACTGTACGAGTACTTACTTCACCTAAAATCTTAGAGGCTTCTAAATATTTTTTAACTAATTCTAATTCTTTCATTGTATCTTCAATTAAAGTGATTTGTAAAACGTTATCATTAATTAATTTTTCAGCATTATCAATATGATCAGCTTTAATAGCATTAATAACATGATCGAAATCTAATTCTTGTGCGGCTAAATCACAACATTGTAATAATCTTGAAGTAGTACCTTCAGATTTAATAGATGATGAACGAGCAGAACACACCACAGCGACATTATTGTCTAATGTTGGTTCTTGTGAATAATATTTAATAATTTCATCAACGATATTGGTTGAAAATTTACCGACAGAAGTACCACCAAATTTTTGAACAACCCATTTAGAGTCCATTTTTCCTTGTTTTAAAACTGTTGTGTAAATAGTTTGGAAAAAAGAAAAGATTAACGAAAGTTAAAGGATCAATATACCTGTAGATAATATCTATTCCAATATTAAATTTAAATTGTAAAATAATATAAATTAATTTATATTCCAATGGAAGAGAATCTCTAAAATATTTTTTTTGAACAAAATACACAGTTTGGCAAAGAGAAATGACTAATTCCGGAAACGGAAATTGCGGCGTCGCCTTGCCCAAAGAGGAAACTGCCGTTCGGTGGTCTCGAAGCGAGAATACTCGATGTTGATTGGCTGGATGGAATGGGTGCGTTAGGGTTGAAAATGCGTTAGGGTTTGGTGTTTAGGGCTTGGCGGTTGGGTTAGGGCTGGAATCTATAATTTTGTGTTTTCATTTCACAGACTCTCGAACACTGTCCTTTACTGTCAGAACAATCATCGATACAAAGATAGTTTAGCTACAGGTGTTAATATTCTTAAAACAGTGTTGTGATTTAGTAAATACAGTAATTACAACTTTCTATTTGCTAACAAACAAACCATGTCAGAAACTTCATTAAAGGTCAAAGAAGAACTAAATAAACTTTTGAAAAAACCAGGTAATTATAAATGTGCAGATTGTAAAATTCAACTATACCCACGTTGGGCTTCTTGGTCACTAGGTGTCCTGATCTGTATTAAATGTGCAGGTATACACAGATCTCTTGGGACACATATCTCAAAAGTTAAATCAATTGATTTAGATACGTGGTCTAGTCAAAATATACTACAATTGATCAAATTGGATAATAATGAAAGAGCAAATGAATTGATTTATGAAAATAAATTGACTACAGAGGATAGGGGGAATTTTAATTTGGATGATATAAAAGATTTGAAAAAATTCATTGTCAACAAATATGTTAATAAGAGTTGGTACACTGATAATACCGATATTTTAAATGATGAAATATTGCAATTGCCCAGTGAAATTAATACACCCGTGTCTTCAGGTACACCAGATTCTACAACATCAGATTTAAATGATTCAAATGACTCAACTGGGAATGAAGATGACCACAAACATATAGTTTCATTGCCAACCTATGATAGAAACACTAAGGGTAGCCTTATAACATTGAATTCAATTGCATCATTAAATTTAAATTTTAATGATAAGTCCCATCATAATAACTCTTCGATGGGTAAGCAAAAAAGGAAGCCAATTGTAAGGAAATCAATTTATGAACTATATAAAGATTGTGTATAGTATGTAATAAATAAAGATAATAATAAAGTTAAATTTTTTAATTGTATCTAAATAAAATACATACACAACTATATACAAAGTTTAAATAAAATCTAAATAAAGTTATTCCATTTCAATTGCTTAATGACCAGTAGTGGGTAACCCAACATATGCCTTAAATGAATCATATATTAACCATTGGAAACTAGTTAAAGTACCAATCATAACAATTCTTACACCAAGACCATTCCAAAGTCCCCTAAATCCGATTCTATTATATATAATATTAAGACATTCCATCATTGATTGTCCAGCTCTTCTTTCATTATTAATCTTAGAGACCATCACATCTGCTGGATGTGATACAGCGGCACATAATATACCAGCAAGATACCCACCTGTAAAACTAACAGATATTTGTTGCAAAATATTCATTTCAGATTTCTTTTGTGGTAAAATTGAATAAATACCTTCCACAATCCTTTCAAACGATGTAAATTTACACATTGTGTAAGGTATTTGTCTACACCATAAGGGAACAATACCTTTATATAATGCCATAAAGCCTTCCTTCTTAATAGTTAATTTTAAACCTTCAATAACATTTTTACAAAATGGTGGCATGGTTGTCTGTTGTCTAACTTTAATTGACTCCAAGGGACATAACATGATATCTGCCATAAATTCTGCTGAAGCAGAGGCTAGTAAATAAATAGATGTACGATATTTATGTATAACTAATGGATCATTTGCACATAACGTCTTTGAATAAAAATTTTTAAAATATTCATAACCACCATATTTACCAGCTCCTTGTAAAGAATAACCAATAAACGTGGCACCAACCCCAGTAAATAACTTGGCAAATCCTTCCTTTTGTAAAATTGTTCTCATACCTTGCAAATTGCTCTTGTATAAATTTGGTGAAACTTGTAATCTACATTTAATTAGATCTAACGGTGTCACTAATGAATGTGTAGGACCACATGCAATTATACCACCTAGTGTACAGGTTGCATAAAATTCATTTGTATATAATTCAATTTTTCTTGTCATTTTGTTTATATTTTGGGTTTCGTTTGCCTCGAAAAGTTATATTCTTTAACTGTTATTAAATTGTTTTAATTAACCCTTAATTAAATCTTTTTTTTTTGAAGTGGGAAAAGGAGAATAATAATTTTTGTGTCTTTAAATAGGTTGAAATCATTGGATGTTTTGATTATAGATAATGGGATCGTTATAATTCTTAAAAGTACTGCTTTGTGATTCAATTTATAATTAGTCATTCTCACATATTACTCTCTTATACCTCCGTTTGTACGGTAAATTTTTGAAATATACCTTTAACAATGTATGTTATATAAAACTAAATAACTTAGTAAATAGTATAAATAGTAAAATGTATTATAAAGAGATAAAACATAATAAATCAGTAGCGCAATATATAATATATTTAAAGTATAACTAAATATAATTAATAATATTGAGTTAGTACATTGATCATGTATCTTAAAAATTGAAAAAAATAAATAAAATCATTTTATAAGTAAATAAATTAAAGTTGGAATCTTTGTTGATTGATCAAGATATTAATACCAGTATTAATAAGACAATCAACAAAACAGAATAAAAAAGGATTTTTTTGGGAATAATACGGTATATGATAAATGTTTTTCTCCCTAAAATTGAAATTTATCATTAAACCCATTCATAACGACATTCATACAGTAATTTTTATCCTCATTGTTATCCCAATATTCTTCACGATGTGTATCATCCCTAGTGGTATAATGTAAACAAAATTCTAATTTACCAATATAATCAATTTTATTTGTATCATCAATTAAAAATTGGAAAATATCCATATTTGTACCAGGTAATATACCATCACCACTACTTAACCAAATACATTCCACTTCACTTATAGATTTCCAATGATTCCACGTATAACGTACAATAACCCTTTTATCATAATAAATGTTTTTCACTAATACTTTACCTATTATGTAACGTGTTGTATTAGTCATTGGTGATGATGTATGTAAATTTGGTGAAATAAATTTTCTTTGATGTACATGTAATGAAATATCTTGCAAAAAAACTTTCATGTCCTTTGATAAACTGACAAAAATATTTAATTTTAATGATTGTGGATTTTTATTATTTAAAATGGGGAAATTTGGTTCATATAATCCAATTTTTTTAACTTTATTTATATTTAAATTATTATTCTTATTATAATTTGCTGAAGCATTTGAATTTGATATTGTTTTATTATGATTAATGAAAGTATTAATATTTGGTAATTGTTGTTGTGAATGTTTTATTGTTTTTATACTATTATTTGTGGGGATCTTTAATTTATTAAATGCATTTGCTAAATCATCTGTCTTTATAGAAACAGTAGCATCTGATGGAATATTAACAATTTTAGATTTATTTGATTTAAGATTATTTATTAAATCTGGACTAATAACAATTTTTTGATTATGTATATTAGTCATTGGAGTATTACCATTAGCAATGTTATTATCTTTATCTTTATTTTTATTTTTATTTGTAATATTTTGAAATCTTTTACTGCGACGTAAATTTTTACTTGGTTTATTATTTGTTATTGTTGTGGTAATATTTTCATTTTCATTTTCATTATTATTATTTTCAAAACTATCCATTTGTTGTCTTCTTTGTAAAATTGTTCTTAATAATTTTTCCTTCTCCTCTTGAACTAATTCATTAAATTGTGACAAAATATCATTTTCATTATTATTCAATAATGAGAATCTTAATATATCTTCAAATTCATCCTTAGTGTAAACATTCATAGGACTTTCATCACTAATAAAATATTTCACAGGTGCTCTTTGATCGAAATGAACAGATTTAGATCTTAATAATCTTGGTGGTTCACCTAATTCCATATTATCTTCATCATCCGAGATATTAACTGCTGGTGTAGATGGTAATGATTTAGAACGTCTCTTTAATGAAGATTTGACTAATTCACCAGATTTCTTATAAACTGGTGTTGGAAACGCAAGTAAACTATCGGTACTTGAATTATAACTTGTATAATCTTGACCATTCTTAGTTAGAGTATAATTAATATTATTAAATTTATCTGTCCCCATTTTAATTGTAGATTTTGGTGATAATATAGGTAACTCAATTGTAATTTGTTTATTTAAATCTGTATTTCTCTGTAAAATATCATCAGGTATTCTATCTTTATTAAATGAATGATTTCTTGGTGGTTTTCTTAAAAAATTTAGAGAAAAACTATTGTTTCTAGTTTGTACATTACTATTACTATTTTTATTTAATTCCTTATGGAATGTATTATTTGTATCATGATCGTTATTTAATATAATATTTTGTTCCGTGGGACTTAAAATATTGTTATTATTGTCATTATTGTTATTATTATTATTAATTAAATCATCAATATTTAGATTTTTATTGTTATTATTGTTGATATTGTTATTATTGTTGATATTGTTATTATTATCATAATTCATATTATAATAAATATCAAGAGGAGACGACGATCTGTCTTTATTTATATCTATATCAAAATAACTTTTCTCCTTATCAGTATTATCAGTATTATTATTATTATTATTATTATTATCTTTAAAAAAATTATTATTTATTTGAGATATATTTTTCGCACTTGATCCCCCCCCTTTATTATTAATATCTTCATTATTATTATCATTTAATAGAAAATCATTTATAAGTTCCATATTTTCATGAGGATTAACCTGTTTATTCTTATTGACTTGTGCGTTAATATACATATTGTAACGTTATTATTAATTATAACCTGTATGTTGATCAAACAATTTTAAAATATTGCATAAATTTGTTTATTCAATATGTGAAATAATTTTAAGTAGGGTCAAAAAAAAAAAATAATGTTTCGAAAAGTGATAAAGTGTACTTTTAATTGCAGACAATGGTGCAATGTATTGAATATACAGTGTTTGTGTTTGTGTTACGGAAATTTATATAATATGTACACGTTTATATAACTAGAAGTTGTTGGTAATTGCAAGAAAGTATAAAGTTAGGTGTATAATTTAATATATTCAGGAGATTTAATGTATGATTGAGGGGTAAAAAAAAGTATTACTTAATTAGTACAATGAGATTATTGTCACTTGAGTGCTTAAATAGGTTAAATAATTTAAATTAAGATTTGTATAAAATTTGTGGATTGGTTTCTGTGGCTCTTGCGATTTGAATTTGAAAAAAGGAATATTGTTACTCCTATTTACTGTTCTATTTTTGTAATTGTTCTTAACTTAACCTTTTTATAGTCGTTGTTTTTATTGTTATTTTCATTATTAAATATGTAGATTGCTATGTAAAATTGTTATGTAGTTTATTTAATTTATTTATATGTGTGCTTGTTTGTTTGCTTGCTTGTTTGTTTGTGTGTGCATTTTTAATTTATTTAAATTAAACACGACAATTTGAAATATCGAATGTTAAGATATCAGTAGCGCCATTTTTCTTTAATTCATCCATAATGGTACCCTTTTCTTTAATTAATATCATTGATGAAACAGCGACCCAATTTTCTTCAGTAATATCTTGAATTGTTGGTGCTCTTCTACCAGGTGTAATCTTTAATAATTTTTCTAAATTACATCTTGGTGCATTATATGAACAATAAACATATTTTTGTGCTGTTAATACACCTTCAATTCTTGATTTAATTGTTTCAACTAATTCCATATTACCTTTAATATTTTTAGATTGAATTAAATAAGCACTTGTATCAAGAACTGTAGCAATGTCAATTAAACCAGCGGCACGCATAGTTTCACCAGATTCAACAAGATCGACAATAGCATCAGCAATACCAAGAGCACAAGATGCTTCAACAGAACCACCAACATATCTAATTTTAGTTGTCATTTGATCCACTGGAACACCTTCTAATTCAGCAAAATATTTTTTAGAAAGATTTGTAAATGATGAAACAATTGTCTTACCAATTAATTGTTTTGGATCCTTATATGGACCATTTTCTGGTACTTGAATTTGTAATTTACATTTACCAAAATCTAAATCAATTGGTAAATCTACATCAATACCAGCTTCTTTCACTTGATCGACACCAGTGATACCAAGATCACATTTACCTTCACCAACGAACATTGGAATATCAGCAGCTGGTAAGAAAATTAATGCAATTGGTAATGATGTACTTAATGCAATATCTAATCTTTGTTATATTTTATATTTAATATCTGAACCATTAAGAATTTCTACACATTTACTGTATAATCTACCCTTCTTTGGGATAGCAAATAATAATCTGTCTTCTAAGTGGTTAACTAAATCCATTGTAATGCCTGTTGTGGTTTATTTTTTTGTGCGTGTATGCTTTATATGTCTATAAAAAAAATCTATTAAATTTATTTGAGAAAAGATAAATATAATAAACAGTATTTAAAAAGTAAGAAATTAAATATAAAATATAATTTAATTATTTTAATATATTAAATATATTCAAGAAACGTAATAATTTCAAATATAAAAAAGTAAACGTAACGAATTCCGTAGAGACAGCAGTACAAAGTGACTCACAATTTCCGGCGGTAAATTAAATTAAATTGAATTGAAATTAATTGAATTAATTGAAATAAATTAAACCGTTCAAGTTAACAAGCTACGTGCGCTAAACCAAATACAATTGAAAATGCTTTATATTGTGAATTTATAGTGCAATTAAATTAAATTAACGTACCAAATTAATTAATTAAAGTCATATTTGACTCTGTTTCGTCGAGACTTTATGAAAATTTCACAGAGTGTGATCATTCGGTTTCCGTTTTCGGTTTTCGTTTCCGGAAAGGGAAATGAGTCGTGGACGGGGGTTGAACTCCGCTTGGTGGTCACGTGTTTTTGGTGTCTGTAAACATTGCTTTTTGCTTACTCGCCGTTTCTGTTTTGGGAAATTTTTGAAATGGTAAATTGGCGGATGAGTAAGCAGACGGCGGCAGAATCCTGCAGATTATGTAAGTGCAGATACTTTTCTAATTTAAATCAATTACAAATCTATAAATGTAATAAATGTTAAATCATATCTTAGTACATATCAAAATGTTGAATTAAATTACAAAAAAATGTATATTATGAATATTAATGGTAAATATATAGTATTAATTAAATGTTGATAAAAGAGGGAACATATAGTTAAAATAGTAGTAAATTTAATTCCCCCATTTTTAACGACCAAATTTTTTAATTTCAATTGGTCTTAAAATAATATAAACAACAAAGGCCCAACCAGCACCTAATTCAAAACCAATATCACCACCATAATCACCAATTCTACGTGCAATTTCACCAACCCAATATGTTTGATCCATACCTAATGCAACACCAAATGCACCAACAATTAATGCTGTAGTACCAGCAATACCAATTGGTAATTTATCCCATTGATCCCAATGTTCAATATCATAACCTTTAAAACCTTTTCTAAAGACAAAATGTTCAGTTAATGAAATTGCAGAATAGATTGCTAAATAGTAACCAATAGAATTCATAAAATTTTCCATAAACCCAGTGAAAAAATAACAAGCTGGAATAGTAATACCAAGAACTGCAATATTACCAGCCATTGTCCAAACAACTCTTGGAACTTTAGCAAATGGTTCCCACATAGCTTGTGCTGATAATGCAATTGTATACATATTTGGAATATTATTAGCAACAGTTGACATTGCTAATAAGACACAACAAAATTCACCAAATCCATGTAATGAATTTGGTACTAAAATAGCATAAGTTAAACCACCCATAGAATTTTCATTATAATAATCAGCCCATTCTGGATTATTAACAGCAGCCATACCAGCAGCGGCACCTAAAATCATTGTGAAAAATAAGGGGAATGTTAAACCAGCCACGACAGATGAAAAAATTTTCATTCTACTAACAGTCTTTGGCATATAAACAGTATAATCAGCCGCATATGTAGTCCAACCAGTAGCAAAACCAAAAACTGCAGAACCAAATGAAAGAACACTACCAGCAGTAGTGGTACCTTGAACCCATTCACCAGATGTAAAATTACCTGATATCTTTAAACGTGCAATAATAACCAAAAAAACAGCAAAATTTGGTACCCATGACCATTTTTCATAAGCATGAATAACGTTATAACCAAAAAATGTTACTAAAATTGTACAACCCACAATAATAATAACACCAGCCCATAATGGTGCTTTATTACCATTTTGATTAACCATATTTAATAATTGTGCAGATACAATTGTATTAACAATACCCCAACCAACACAAGCAATAACATTAATAAATGCAAAAATTCTAGCGGTAATATTACCGACTAAAAATCTTGATAAAATCATTTGTCTTAACCCAAATTGAGAACCGAAAACAGAGAAGAAAGCCACTGGTAATAAACCTAAAATATTAAAGAAAATAATAACTAAAACAGATTGACCAAAATTTAACCCATAAATCATTGGACCTAACCCACCAAGAGCATAAGCAGCAATAACCATATTAGCTGAAAACCACATTGAAGCAGCATTAACGACAGAATCATCAGTTTGTTCCTCCTCGGTGACAGGTTCAATACCTTTAGTTTCAGCTTTTAATTGAATAGCAATTCTATTAAGAAAATTTAATTTTGTTTCTTCTGAATCTTCAATAATATATTCTGGTTCAGTTTCAACTGAATAATCATTAGTGAAATCAGTCTTTTTTTCACTTGGTGATATATTTCTTTCTAAATCCACAGCGGTGGATGACATTTCATAAGTGTTGTTATGTTCCATAATTGGCTATTCTTTAATTAAATAATTAATGGAAGACTATGTTTGTATGAATGAATGATGTTGATTTATTATATAATTAAAGCAAGAAATAATTTGAAATTGAGATACAAGAATATTTTGAAATATTTAATTGATTTATATATCATTTAAAAAAAAAATTATTACTACACATTTTTAAATTATTGCCTAAAGGATACATTCCAGTACAATAGACTACAACAATACTAATCAAAAAATTGAAATTAAAATTAAAATTGAATGAAAAAGTTAAAAAAAAATTAATCAAATAATAAATTACAAAATTAAATTAATTAATTACCAATTAAAAATTAATTAATCATTGAAAAAAAAAAGAACAAAAAATTCAAATTGAGTAATTTGATAACAATTTAAAAACTGTGTTTCTCCGTGTGTTTCTGTGGGACCGGACCCGTCGGTGGGGAAAAGCAATGCGCTGGACATGCGGCAGAATCAGCACTTCGAAGCGCTGCCCAGAAACGGCCGCAGCACCGCGGTTTTTCTCGATAAGAATTTCTCGATAAGGATGCTCCCGAAGGGGAAGGTGGAGGGACATTTCGGGTGGGTCATGGGGGGACAAATGGTTTGTTTGGGAAATGGTGGGACATTTGGCCGTTGCTTTTTTGTGGAATGTACTTTTTTGAAAATTATCGCCGGTGGAGAAATTTAATTTTTTGGAGTGGAGTTTAAATTGAATTTATTGGTTTTTGATCAGGAAGAGTAACATTGTCATTGGTTGATGAATTAAGTTTTTACTCTTTAATATGTTTTTGAAGATGTTGTTTATTGATTAGTGGTGTGTAGATTGTTGTCTTACATATCTTTGTTTAATCAGTTACATAAAATAAGGGATATTTGATTAGGATACCTTCAAAATTTGAAGTATTTAATTAGCGAAAAGTCACCAGGCCGGGTATCCTCATCGATAAATAATATCAAATATTGCTATTGTCAATTAAAAAAAAATTAAAATAAAGAGTCACATTTTAGTTATTTGGCGGCTAATTGTCACATTATTTTCTTAAAGTAATTAATCAAGATTTACCATTTTTGATTCTTTTGTCTATTGTTTAATATTGGACTTTATTTACAAGTACTACTGTCAATTTTTTATGATCTCTCTTTTTTTCTTCGATTTCAAATCCCGAATTTTAATGACATAAAAACTGTATTCTTGTTACCCTTTTTTCTTGGGGTTATGAAATTGATCGATTTTCCAAACTGATCCCTAATTTTTACACCTAGCAATAGTAAAAAAATGGTTATATCTAACTCATTAAAATGCAAAATTGTTACATTTTTTTTAAGATGCCAGAGATCAATTTCAATAATAAAAAATTAATATCTACAAGAAATCAATTTAAAAATTAATGCAAATGTTAACATTTAATTAACAATAATAACAATATTTCTCTTGTCTTTAGCTTACAATGTTAAGCTTGCTATTCATTCATAAAAGTATATGATATCCTTTATTGAAAAAAAACAAGTCAATTGACCACTACTAATTTAATTAATTTAAAATTAATTAGAATAATCATCAGAAGTCAAATTTGGAAATCTATTTTTTCCTTTCATTTTGACTTCGGGCGCATGTGACTTCGAAAACAGAAAAAGAGTCAGTTACATCTCCCAAAAAAAAGAAGTCGAGTTTTCATTTTTTCAAAATATCGTTTTCGAAAATTTGGAGATTTCACGTGACTGATTTGGTTCAAAAAATAAATGGAAATTGATTCAATTTTAACCAAATATTTTAAGACGAACATGGAGTTATATTTTATTATATGTTATTTATATTTAGTATTTTGTAAAAATAATATTTAAGCTACAAGAGAAACAACTAGACATTATAGTATTCTATTACAAACGAATGGGTCACCGTCCCTTAAACGAAAGCCAAATACAATATTCATGTGAAAACATACAGCTTAGATATATGTCTAACCATTTATCAATTACTTCTTTCAACAAAACTCATAATCATTATTTTCTTGCTTTGATAATTTTCTTGTCTTAATAATGCCAGGGATAGTCCAATTTTAAAAACTATTTTATTAGTCACACTTACGTTATCGAATTTCACACAGTCCCATTAAAGAAATATATCTTAGATTAGATTGTAAATGAAACCCAAATCTTATAAAATTATTGATTCATAAGTTATACCTTTATTATAACAATTAATATTAGTTTATATGATATTTTAGTGCTAATTTATTTGATTTATATATTGGAAGTGAATTATATTAAGTTAAAATTTAGAAAAAGAATAATAATTAAAATTTAATTAAATTAAAAATAAGATTAAATTAAAATAAATTATTTCTTACCGTTCTTCTTTTCAGCTTTCTTAGCAGCTTCAGTTTGTTCCTTAACAACCTTCTTAACAATTTTTTGTTCTTCAATTAAGAAAGCTCTAACGATTCTTTCCTTAACACAGTTGGCACATCTAGAACCACCGTAAGCTCTAGAGACGGTCTTTTGAGTCTTAGAGACAGAAGCATATTCTCTTGGTCTTAAAGCAGCAACACCTGGTAAAGCAATACCACAATCACCACATTTTGGTCTAGAGGCTAATTTCTTAACATGTTGAGCAACTAATTTACCACCTGGAGTCTTGACGACCTTAATTTGGTTAGAACGAGTGTTGTATGGGTTTCTTCTTCTGAAAGTAACACGACCAGCCATTTTTTAATCAATTGTGATGTATATTATCTTTACTTAATGCATTAAATCATTGCAAGAAAAAAAATATTTTTTCCAATCAAAATTAATTTTGTTCTAATGGTAATTTAGTGGGCGGAAATTACAATTTACAAGGAACAATTAGGGCCTTGGGGGGAGATAAGTTTAAAATTTAATGGGGAAGAGTACTTTTTTCCCGGTTGCCACGCGGCCTCCGGGCCCGTGTCTGGCCCCAAGCATATACCCTTCTCCCTCTAAACTTTTTTGAAAAACTGGTTTGGAAAACCGTGAAAAACAGACGCAAAAAAGTTTTGTAATCATTAAAACCGCGTTACCGAATGGGGAAATTCCTGTTTTGTAGATTTCCAAAAAAACAAAAACTTATTGTTGTCATGCACCCACACACCCCACACCACGCAGTCACACCAAACCAACAATAAAATTACAATTTGATAAGAGATAAATGTATAAAGAATAAAATTCATTCAAAGTTTAATTAAATTGAATTGCATGTATATGTGCATGTATATAAAAGATGTATCTAGTAAACCAATATATAAATCTATTCATTTTCAACAGCAACAACTTCAATTTCTAAATCAGCACCTAATGGTAAAGCAGCAACAGCAACACAAGATCTAGCTGGTTTATGAACATTGAAATACTTAGCATAAACTTTATTAAATTCAGCAAAATCATTAATATCCGCTAAGAAAATATTAACTTTCACGATTCTTTCTAATGATGAATTAGATGCTGCTAATACAGTCTTGATATTTTGAATTACTTGTTCAGCTTTGTCAGTAATGGTACCTTCCACTAATTTATTTTCAGCAGTTAATGCAATTTGACCAGATAAATAGATCATATTGCCAGCTTTCATGGCATGAGAATATGAAGCGGCAGCAGAGGGGGCACCAGCGGCATTGATTGGAGTTAATTGAACCATTATCGTTGTTTGTTTGTGTTTGAATTTGTGTTTGTATTTGAATTAATATAAATTTGTCTCGAGAATTTAATTTTCTGATAACATTACAATTTCCTTTTTTTTTTTAAATCTCTATATAAATCTTATGATTTGCATATTAGCACACCTTAATTAAGACAAATTTTGTAAACATTGTAGTATTTGATAACAATATATATATAAATATATGTACACGATCATTACAATATGAGCAGAGCTAGTAAAATTACATTTGGATTGACATGTTTATTTACTGTTACCTCTATCGTAACAGTACACACAATACAAAGATTGGAAAGGGAGACATTACATCAGGGACCCATTAATGACGCAAAGAGACGCGCAGAGAAAAAGAAACATCCCAAAAATATTCCAATGGAAAACTTTGCTTCACCTAAGGACACTGGGAAGACAATTGACTTAAGTGATGAGATTAAATTAAAGAAAAGAGAATTTAATGAACAAGATCATAAATTACAACATAAACTTACACAGGAATATAGTTCGAAACAACCTTTAACGGGTAAAATATTGACTCAAGATGAAGAATTGGTAAAATCAAGATAGCACTCAAGAAAAGTTCAATTTATATAATATTTAATCTAATATATTCTTTATATGGCCAATAACCTATGCGGTTATCATGTGTATACAGTATACACTAAACTCATCGGGCACTATACAATTCAATATGTAAATACAAAAAAAAAAGGTTTATTTTGTTTATTTATTTTGAAAAAAAAAAGATTCCAGAAATTTAAAATAACATTTATTTATTTATATTACTAATACAATCCATTGAGAACTATACGTTTGTGTATTAACCACAATATTACTGTAAATTTGTGAACTACGTTTGTTATTAGAAACAGAAATATTTTCTATCAAATAAACAACGCATTTAATTTAATATTCAAAGAGTATTGTTTACTTTACTTTGCTTTTGAAAAACAAACACACCAATTAAAACTACTGTAATACTACTACTATTAATACCACCATTAATAATACTATTAATACCACTATTAATAATACTATTAATAAACAAGTAAAATACGCCGCAAATTTTATCAAGCAATACACTTCATATTATAATAATTGTAAGGAAGAAAAAAGATATAGAAACAGAAATTAAAAGAAAATATGAATATTAACTCTACGCCAACATCGGATCAAATAAGTAATAGATCACAAAGTTCAATTATACAAAATAACTTACAAGATACTAATATATCAACAAATGATAATGATCAAGATGAAGTAAATAGTATAAATAGTGATATTGTATCCAATAAGGTCACTACTCATAGTGAAATTAATGATAATTCAATAGTTGTTACTAAAGTTATCACTGATGATACAATGAGTAGTTCACCATCATCATTTAATTCTAATAGAACTTTACCATCTGTAACTTATACTAATGCAGAAAATGATAGGAAAGTTTTAAAAAAAAATATTATCTTTAATACAATATCAACTAATCCAACAACACCAACCACCATAAGTAGTAATCATAATAATAATAATAGTAATAATATAAATCTTAAAAATAATGACCCGATTGATCATACTGAATTCTCTTCTAATAAAGATAACACAAATATTATGAATAATGATAAAAATAATAATGATAATGATAATGATAATGATAATGACAATAATAATGACAATGACAATGACAATGACAATGATCTGATAACTATTAAATATCTTGTTAATTGTTCTACTGAAACCATTATTAAAATGTTAACATCATTACTAAATAAAATTATTCATTCAAATGATAAAATATCACAATTATCATCACCTTTACAACAACCAATAAAAGATAAATATGGTAATGAAAATACAGATTATTATAATAGTTGTATTAGAGCTGTAATGTCATTTAAGGGTAAACATATACCACAAATTGAATTAGAACAATATTTTTATAGAATACAAAAATATTGTCCCACTACAAATGATATATTCTTATCATTATTAATTTATTTTGATAGAATATCAAAAAAATGTAATAATTTATCCAATTATATGATTAATTTTAATAAATTAAATTTAAATGACAATAATGACGATGAAAATAAGAATAATAATAATAGTAATAATAATAGTAGTACCAATAACGAAGGGTCCATAAATGAAAATTTAAATGAATTAACCAATAATAATAACGGCTTGGATAATGATGCACAATTATTTGCCATGGATTCATATAATATTCATAGATTAATAATTACTGCAGTGGCGGTAAGTACAAAATTTTCTAGTGATTATTTTTACAGTAATTCAAGATATTCAAAAGTTGGTGGTATATCATTAAGGGAAATGAATTACCTGGAGTTGCAATTTCTTATCTTATGTGATTTTAATCTATTAATTACCGTGGAGGAATATGAACGTTATGCAAATCTACTTTATAAATTTTGCACCAATAAGGATTTAGTTTAATCAATATATCAATTGATAACAAGATAAAAGTATGCGGTTGCTACAATGGAGTGATTTTTTTTTTGGCGTTATCAACAAGAATGATCGCTTATCAACCTTCTAAATTAATTAATTAATTTAATAGTCGGTTTCGTTTCTTCATTGTCCAGTGACAAAGTTTAAAAGTTTATCTGCGTAATTTTAGTGTCATTTTTTTTTCACGCACCGGAAAAATAATTATTTTTTCGACATCGAAAATTTTTTTTTATCTTTTATCAAAGTGAAAAAAAAATTAATTAATTAATTTAATTTATTAACTTAATTTATAGTTTATTTTCTTAAAAATGAATCATCTTACACCGATTAACACTATCCTGTTTGAGTTCAGTCGTTAAGGTTGTCACTTTCGTTTATTTTCAAAAATATATAAGGATTAATTTTTTTCCATTAGTATTTAAACATTTAATAAGTAATTGGTTTCTTTCAAGTTATATATTTTTTTAATTCACAGTTAAGAAAGATATACTATCAAAAAAAAAATTCAATTAACAAATAGAATAAACTAATTTTTTGTTTTTATACAAATTTAAAAATTTTTTTAAGATTAACAAATTCAAATCTAAATTCTATTTAAAAAATATAGCAATATTTAAGCGATGGTGTTTCATACGACTTCAAGTGATCCATCTTCCAGCGATAAAGAACTAATTAATGTCGATTTAGAGGCTAAAAATGATATTTACGTTAACGAAAAACAACCATATATTCTAGATGATATTGACTCTCAAGAAAATAATGAAATTATTAACACTAAATTTTCATGGTTTAATAGAATCTTTATGGGTTCTAATACTGAAACTAAAGGTATTGAACCAATTGAAGATCATGAAAGAAATGATACTGATATTATTGGTGCCGCATTTATGTGGTTTTCAGCTAATATGGTCTTTCCTGCTTTCTCTATTGGTGGGTTAGGTCCATTAGTATTCGGTTTAAATATGGGTCAATGTGTATTCGTTATTATTTTCTTTAATATTATTGGGTTATTACCAGTGGCTTTTTTCTCATTATTTGGTATCGAATTAGGTTTAAGACAAATGACACTTTCTAGATATTTATTAGGTAATGTTACCGCTAGAATTTTTGCCATTATTAATACCGTGGCTTGTGTAGGTTGGGGTATTGTTAATACTGTTTCCTCTGCACAATTATTGAATATGGTTAATCAAGGTGGTGGTCATAACGCTCCATTATGGGCTGGTTGTATCGTCCTTATTGGTGCTACTTTACTTGTTACTTTCTTTGGTTACAATGTTATTCGTACTTATAATAAATATAGTTGGATTCCAAATTTCGCTGTATTCTTAGTTATCATTGCACGTTTAAAGATGTCTGGTAATTTTGCTTATGGTCCATGGGGTTCTGGTCCAACTACAGCTGGTAATGTCTTATCATTCGGTTCTACCGTTTTTGGTTTCGCTACTGGTTGGACTACTTACGCATCAGATTATACCGTTTATATGCCAAGAAATACTAATAAATTCAAAATTTTCTTTGCATTAATTGCTGGGTTATCTTTCCCATTATTCTTTACTATGATTTTAGGTGCCGCAGCTGCTTGTGGTGCTAACGGTAATGAAGAATGGCTTGATTATTATAATTCAAATGCTATGGGTGGGTTAACTTTCGCTATCTTAGTTCCAAATTCTTTACATGGGTTTGGTCAATTCTGTTGTGTTCTTTTAGCTATGTCAACCGTGTCAAATAATGTTCCAAATATGTATACTGTGGCTATGTCTGCACAATCTATTTGGGGTAAATTCGCTAAGATTCCAAGAATTATTTGGACTATCGCTGGTAATTTAATCGCTTTAGGTATTGCTATTCCTGCATGTTATTATTTTGCTGGGTTTATGGAATATTTTATGGATGCCATTGGTTATTATTTATCCATTTATATTTCTATTGCCTTAACTGAACATTTTGTATTTAGAAAAAGTTTTAAAGCTTATAATGTAGAAGATTGGGATGATTGGGAGAAGTTACCAATTGGTTACGCTGGTACTGCTGCCTTCATTGTAGGTTGTTTTGCTATTGCTTTATGTATGGATCAAGTTTATTGGTGTGGTGAAATCGGTCGTTTAATTGGTGATTATGGTGGTGATATTGGTTTTGAAGTGGCTGCCTCTTGGTGTTTCATTGTTTATATTTGTTTAAGACCATTAGAACTTAAAAAGTTCGGTCGTTAAGTTAAACATTTATAAACAAATGGGATATGACCTGGAGTTTGTAATTTCATTTGATGTTAAATCTTTTTATTATTTTTTTTAATTAAAAGAAACTTAACCAATTTTTATTCACTTTTATTTTTACTCTATGACGATTGTTATTTTTTTACACTAATTTTCTATTTTTTTATCCTTACTATTTTCCTACTATTTTCCCTTTTCTTATACATAAAGTTTACTTTTTCTATGAAATTAAAACTTTAATGTTTTTATTTGTTATAATGGTTCAAGATAATACAAAATTAAAAAAAAAACTTTAAAAATTCAAAAAAAAATATAAACAATCATTTGCATATCAATTCTTCTATATTTTGCATTTTCAATTAAAATTGGCATTTGTTTTTATTAAGATTAGATCAATATCTTCAACATCATAATATTATTATTTTACCCATATTGTGGTATCATTAGTCGTATTTAGAAGATAATTTATGAATGAAGAGAAGAACATTAATATAATTGTTATTATGAAGAAGATAAATCTAATAAAGTCTTAATATAAAACGAATGTTTCTGCATAATGATTTTATTTCCTATTGAATTTATACATAATATTTTTTCAAATTGATAAATTATTTATTTAATTTATCATAATTATTGTTTTATTGTTATATATTATATATAAATTTATTTACTAAATAAAATGCATGTATTTATCCCACCGAAACCAAAACTGTTACACATTGCCAATTTAATATCTGTATTGAGAGGTTTATCCATAACAAATTCCAATTTCTCATTATTTTCATTTATTGGATTCTTTAAATTTAATGTATGAGCGATAATATTATTCTTCAATGACAATATTGTAAATATTGATTCAACGATGCCTGCTGCACCCAATAAATGACCCATGGCACCTTTGTTACTATTAATATATAATTTTTTAACCCTACTGCTATTTAGTAAAGTTTTTTCAATACCATTTAATTCAGCTTGATCACCAACTGGTGTCGAAGTGGCATGTGCATTTATATAATCAACATCATCTGCAATAACACCACCATTAGATAAACAAAGATTAATTGAATTTATTACACCTTCAGAATCAGATCTTGGTTGAATCATATGGTAAGAGTCATTAGATTGACCATAACTTTTCAATTCTGCCCAGATGGGGGCATTACGTCTCTTGGCATGTTCATAATCTTCTAAAATAATTGTACCAGAACCTTCCCCAATGACAAAACCATCTCTCTCTTTATCAAATGGTCTTGATATCCCATTTAATGATAATGTTTTCAATTTATGAAATCCACTTATCGTCATCGGATGTAAGGACTTTTCAGTGGCATTAACAATCGCCATATCACTTTGGCCCAATATAATATTATTATAACCTTCAATTAAAGAATTATTACCAGTGGCACATGCACCGCTTATAGATTTTAATGGACCCTTGATACCAAATTTAATGGCAATAATTGATGATAGCATATTAGGTAAGATTTGTGGTATAAACAAGGGTGATATTTTTTTTTTGTTATTAAATTGTATTGATGCATTATAAAGTTCCTCAATGGCTGGTAATCCAATACCAGATATTACACTGATTCTGTTTTTATCTATTTTACCATCCCAATTAGATGAATCGATTGCTCTTTTTGTGCTTAATATTGCTAATTTCATTGTAGGTGTTAGTCTTCTGTTATCCTTTCCATCAATTACTTCATCTGATAATTCGAGTAATTCATTAGACGGTGTTGGTAATTTAGCAACTGTTAAATTTTTAGGTAAATGATCCATCCCCTCTAGGTTTGTTATTGATTGTAGTACTTGTTTACCATTCAACAAATTTTTCCACGATTCACTTAAGGAGTTCCCCAATGGTGTGATACAATCCATACCAGTAATTACCACTCTTTTCAGCATAGTTATTCAATGGTAAAGATAAATTTCATAGTTTTATTTACTTATTTTTCTTTTGAAAAATTACATATATTAAAACATCTTGAAAATAATTTCACTAAAAATCCTTGGATATTTTCTTAACAATAAATAAACAATTTTCTTGACAATTTGGAGCTCATAAAAGATTATTTGTAGAGACAATAATATGTGTTGAATTATATTTTACTTTAAGAGAATAATATCTTCAATTACGAGTAAAAAAAAACATCAAGATTAATTTTTTTTTTTTAGTATTTAATTTTTAAAGCTATGAGAATATAAAGAATTAGCTTTTTTTTATGGTACACTTGATAAACAACTAAGATAATGTTGAAAATCTGTAATAACATTATATTAAATACTTTTTAAAGCACTTTTTAAAACACATGTGATTGTTTTGCTACCTTTTGAAAATCAAGTCAAAAAATAATTTTCAATAAGCCATCATAGTATAGTGGTTAGTACACATCGTTGTGGCCGATGAAACCCTAGTTCGATTCCAGGTGATGGCATTATTAAAATTCCAATTTTCATTATGTGAAAATTGGAAACTATTTTTGTTTTTAGATGCACCAAAACAAATTTGTGTTATTATTTTTAAAATATTCCATAATGCAGATATGCAGTTTGGTGCAGTTGTATATTAGCTCATACATTTTGATTCATGTAAGTAATAATCATTGGTCATTGTAGAAAGAGATATGGTCATAAGTTAAAAATTGTATAAATATATATAAATAAAGTATTTGAAAAAAAATATCAATAGTTATCTATTTATTGTTTAGAATTAATTTGGGCAGTTAATTCACCTTGTTTAATAAGTGATTCTGGTGCATCCATTACCGGTAACATAACTTCAATCAATCTAATCTTAGAATTCTTAATGAATTCCTTATCATTAGTCACATTTTCCCATTCTTCAGTAGTGTTGATTCTAATGGCATCATAATCAGTTGCACCAAAAGTTGGTAATAATTTTAAATGATTCCAAGGTTGAATTTCATTATATTGTGCCTTTGGACCATGAATTAATTTTTCAATAGTGTAACCATTATTATTTAAGACAAATAAATATGGTTTCAAATTAGCTCTAATCATAACAGAAATTTCTTGTACAGTTAATTGTAATGAACCATCACCAATGAAAAGAATAACTCTCTTATTTGGATCAATTTCATGAGCAGCAAATGCAGCACCACAAACGGCACCGCCAGCAAACCCAATTGAACCCCATAAGACTTGATTAATACCAATAACATTCTTAGGGAAAACTGTACCATTAATACCAAATGCAGATGTACCAGTTTCAGTAAGAACAATATCACCTTCTTGTAAAAATTCACTTAATTTGTTCCATAAGAAATTTTGACTCATTGGTTTATCGATACCATCATATTTAAATTTTGGTAAACTTGGAATCTTTGTTGGAACATAATTCTTCACGAATTCACCAATTTGTGAATTTAATCTTTGTAATAAGTGCTTCATTTGAACACCGTTGTAAGTGGCATTCTTGATTTTCACGTAATCTGAATGGAATTCCACCACTGTGGCATTACCTAGGGAGTAAGAGAATGAACCAGTATTGAAATCAGATAATAATGCACCAATAGATAAAATTAAATCAGAATTTTCAACAAATTGTTTAACTTCTGGTGAAGATAAAGTACCCACATAAACACCACCAAATCTTGGATGTGATTCATTAATGGAACCTTTACCCATTGGAGTGGTAAAAGCTGGGAATTGAGTAATATCAATTAATTCTTGAGTTTCCTTTTTAACATCATGTCTAGAGGCACAAGCATCAGATAAGATAATTGGATTCTTAGCATTTTGAACCAAATTTAAAATAACATTTAATACTTCATCTTCAGCGATTGGATCATTTGGTTTTAATGATAAATCAATTGGTACATCTAGTAAACTAACAGGAATTTGACAATCGTAAAAAGTGGTTGGAATACCAAGATAAATGGTTGTTTGTTTGATAAAAGCGTCTCTAATTGAAGCATCGATCAAATTAGCAGCAGATTCTACATCACGAATAACATTTGTAGATTTGGAAATTTCATTTGACATTCTATGGAAAACATCGAAATCACCGTTACCTAAAGTATGATGTAATAATAATTTTTTTGATTGTGATTCTAATGATGGCATACCTACAATGTGTAAGACACCAACATGTTCAGCAAATGAACCACCAATACCATTTAAAGCAGATAATTCACCTACACCGTAAGTGGTCATTAAACAACCCATACCTTTAACTCTTGCGTAACCATCAGCGGCATAAGCGGCATTTAATTCGTTAGTATCACCAGCCCATTTCATACCAGGTACTTCATAAATTTTATCTAATAAGACTAAATTGAAATCACCTGGTAAACCAAAAACTGTGTTGACATTAATTTGATTCAATCTTTCGAAAATGTAACGACCCACTGAGATTGTTGACATAATTTGAATATTCTTTTTTTCTTTTGTTTACTTTTTAAAAACTTTTTGTTTGTTATTATAGTTATAATAAATTATAAAATATAATGTTGATGGTTATTTTATAATGAATAAGGAGAATAGTTAAGATACGTAATTAAATTGTTTTCAATGTTCCCTTTTATATTCAAAAAAACAAGAACTAAAAAGTTTCGAGAATAAAAAGTGTTCAATGGGATATAACATTTCTGATTTAATTATTATGCAAAATTAAACTATTCCAAAAAACCAAATAAAGTGTATTCAAACGTCAATTACAATTTCCAAATTGCATAATATTCTATTAATTGCAATTTTTATTCAAATATTCAAAATTCGGAGTTTTAAAATTGTGAAAAATAAATTTTTTTTTTCTTTTTTTGCATAAAAAATGCATTTATGGGGAAATAAAATGCAAATTTTAGTAAAAATGGCAAATAGTGATCGATTAATAATCAGTGGGTGGTTCGATAATTTGAAGTAATGTATGCAAGTGACAACGTAATTGCTTGTTATTATAACTCGATGTTAAATGCATATATTAAATTCTTGACAATTTGGAAATTTTGTTTTGATTTGACATTTAATGTGAGATGAATGAAATTAAAAAATAGGTGTCAAATCTAATAATTATGATATCTTGTATCAATTTAAGACCCGAGTTAATGATAAATTTCTATAATTAGAAAATTTTCAATAGGTTGAGAATTGATTTCTTTTGGATCTTTCAAATTATTTTAAACTAATGATATTTCACGGCTGTTAATCTTATTTTTTGCATCATTCTGAGAATATCAATTAACTTACCGTCAGCAGCAGCAACGAGAACAAAGTAAATGACCAATCTTATACCGAATATCCGTATTGCACAGTTATGTCATTGACATTAGATCGAATTAGATCTAACTCAATTTAATCTAATCTAATTTGTACCACGTGTTCGAGAATCATAAATCAAATGCCATTATTTAACTTTATTCAATACAATAATTCATTAATAATTCTCAATTAAACATTTATATTTCTTTTCCCCTTGTTAATAAACCCAACACCTTGCACATCACTTCGAATAACCAATCCAACATTTGTCAAATTGCCAAATTGTTTATTACTACACAGTTTTTCTTAGCCACCAAATTAATTTTCGAGAGCAATTTTTGAAAAAAAAACCGAATGGAAAAGAAAAAAACAAACAAACAAACCACTTAGGAACTTAGTAAAGGTTGAAACCACACGGGAAAAAAAATACGATATTGATATTATAAGATGACCAAATACAATGAATTAACAGTTGTTCAATTAAAGAGTATTTTAACTGAAAGAAATTTATCTCTTGATGGATTAAAGAATGATTTAATTAATAGATTAATTGAAGATGATAATTCTAAAATTAATGATACTCCAGAGACTGTGGAGACCGTGAAGACTACCACTGAGAATGTTGAAAGTCCAATAACTGTCACTGCTGTGGAAAAGGAGGAAGATGTTAAGGAGCCAGTTGTTGAAAATAGTAAAATTGAAGAAACTGTTGTTGAAAGTAGTAAAATTGTTGATGATGATGATGATGTTAAAGATGAAAAAATATTAAGTGTTGAAGAGATGAAGAAATTAGCATTGGATTTATTAAATAAGAAATTGTATCGTTCAAATAAATTTGGTGCGACACAAGATGAAATTGATACAATTAATAAATTAATTAATCGTATTGAAAAATTTGGTTTAGATTTACAAAGTCCATTAGCTGTTGAATTAGGTTTAGTTAAACCAAAGAAAGTGAATGTTGGTAATTCTAATAAGAGAAATTTTAAGAAAAATAATAATAATAATAGAAATAATAATAGAAATAATAATAGAAATAGAAATAAAAATAATAATAGAAATAAGAATAGAAATAGAAGAAATTAAATTTCTTGACAAAAAATTCTTCCAAATAATAAATTATTAAATTGTAATGTTTATAGTATATTTATATTAAATAGTAAATAATAAAAATAATGATTAAAAAACTTTTTTCAGTATTATATAACTAATTATTTTAAGATTGTGGAAAGAAAAAACCTCAATTAAAAAAGGATGAATATTAATTTATATACATAATAATATTATATAATATAATAATTATAAAAAAAATATATATATATTTATGAGAGTCATGAAACTTAAAAAACGGATTAATAACTCAAATAGAAATAATAAGTTACAAAAAAAAAACCCAATAACCCAGATTAAATTAAATACATTTTGTTGAAACATCACTTAAAATTGCTAATCCATCAACATTAGAATTAAATGATTTATTAATTGAATTATTATTATTATTTGTTGTATTATTATTAATGATTTGATTATTATTTGGGATTAAATTTTTCAAACTACTTAAAGGTGGTAAAATAATAGTTTGATTTTGTTTATTTAAATTATTGTTATTGTTATTGTTATTATTATTCAAAATATTTGATTGTCTTTGAATAATTTGTTGTTGATTTAAATTATTAATTTGTGAATTAAATAATGGTGCAATTGGTGATATGATGTTGTTATTTGTTGTTGTATTTGAAGTTGAATCAATAATAGAATTATTAATTTTGATATTATTATTATTATTATCATTATTAATTTCCCATTTAATTAAGTATTGAATAACTTCATTTAATGGATATAAAATTGAATCAAATCCAAAATCTTTCACTACGGAACCGAAAACAATATTAATAAATTTAATCTTTAAATTATTATTAATTGAATTTAAATTAATATTATTTAAAGATGCTAAATCCTCGGTCAATACAATAAATAAATTTAAAATTAAATTATTAATTAAATTAATATTAAAATTAATTGAATTTGAATTAAAATATCTTTCAATAACGAATGCAATTGATGATTTAATTGACATTTCACCTAAGATTAATAAATTATTTGAATCCAATTCTACAATTTTATTTAATTGTTTAATATTATTTAATAAAGAATTAAAAGTTGTTGATGAATTAATATTTTGTAAAATTTTAATTATTAAATAATTTGGTATATTAAATTTAATTTTAAAATTATTTAATGAATTAAAATTAAAATTTAATAATAAATTAATAATTGATTGGAAAAGTAATGAATTTTTAGTGTTGTTATTGTTAGGGGTGATGGTGTTGTTGATGGTGGGTGTTGTTGTGGTGTTGGTGGTGGTTGTGTTGTTAGTATTGTTAATGACAAAAGATGGTAATCTATTACTAGAGACTACTGGTAATAAAATTTTATCATTTTTAACCGTATTAGAAATGGTATTGTTGTTACTTTGAATATTGTTTTGAAGATTGTTGTTGTTATTGTTATTATTATTGAAGAATAAATTATTTTTAGCGTTAATTGGTGACGACATAGTAGAAGAAGATGAGGATGAAGATGAAGGAGAAGAAGATGAGAATGATGAAGATAGATTACTATTGTTAGTAATATTATTATTGTTATTAGTTATATTATTTGAATTTAATAAAATTTTATTATCTAATGAATTAACATTAGGTAAAGAATTTTTAATAATATTAATTGATTGATCATTGGTGGTAGTATTGGCGGGAGTATTAGTGGTGGTATTAGTGGTAGTAGCAGTATTAGTATTAATAATATTATTATTATTATTATTACAATTCATTAAAAATCTTTTTTTTGATCTTTTCCTATTTCTTCTAACAGATTGAACCGCCGCAGTAACTAATTTTTCGAATTCTAAAATTGAATCATCTGGATAATCGAATTCAATTCTTAAAATATCAGCAATTTGCTTTATATTATCATCTTGTTCACTTGCCTTCTTTTCAGATAAACCGAATTTATCTACTAGATCTAATCTTCTTGATGAGAATTTTTTCCATTTTCTTTCATCAGTAAAATTTAATTGTTCTCTTATTTTGTGAGTGGTACCCTTACCGTGTTTATTTACGTGATATGGTTTATCGTTATTTAAACTTGTTGTCATATTGAATTTATTTTATTTTCCCTGTGATTTAAATAAATTGAGAGAAGTAGTGTATTTAATTAAAAATTGTAAAGGTAAGCTTTAATATAATATTAATATTTGAATTCAACCAACAAAAATAAAAAGATGAAGAATTGAAAAAAAAGTAAATAATTAGGAGGTTATTGTATTTGTAACGTTAGTAATTACGAGGCGAAATAAATTGGAGAAAACAAAAAAAACACCAAAATTGTAAATTTTAGGAGAATGTTGTTTAAGATTCCTTTCTGATAAAACAGTAGAGAAAGAACAAAAAAAGTATAGGAGTAAGTAAATAACAATTGTAAATGATTAATAATACCAGAAAATAAAACGAAATAATCATCAAAAATAACAGTTTATATAACAACAACACAACAACGCAACGCAACGCAAGGACAACACAACACCACCCAATTTCAAATCAACGTTGTCTTCTTCGATTATTCGAAAATAGATAATCAATCATAATACGGATAAAAAAAACTCTAAACCATGATAAATTTAATTAAAGATCAAAAAATCCGAATTGGCAAACAATAGAAATTCTATTATATAAATTACCAATTGATAATTAATTAATTGTGCCATTTAATCATACAAGCCGTATTAGTGTCAATTCGATGAAAATGCAGTGAAAGTCACGTAGAGAATGGAAATTACAGTTGTTTAAAGTTGCATAAAATGATTATTTGATTTTTTGTTTGTGTGATTTCCAATTGAAATTTTGTTTAGTCATACAATTTAGAACGTTTCCGTGGAGACATTCCGTGGTAAAAACGTACGCAAATTACCGAATCTGGCCGGCACGTGCAAATAAAATAAATTCCGCGGTTGTAAAAAATAAATTTCTAGAATTTTTTCTGGGTTTCCGTCCGGGGGGTCCTGCGCCTGTTTCTGTACGGGAGACACAATCGAGCGCTGTGATTTAATTAGCGCCTTACTTTAAATACGTCATTGTGGATTCTTCTTGTCCGTTCCGTGTCTCTGCGTTCCGTGTTCCGTGTTCCGTGTTCCGTGTTTCTCCACTTTTATTTGACTATTTTTTGTAAAATTGTCCAATTTTTGTCTTGCGGCACGTGGCAAACAACATTAAAACACATTTAAAATACTCAATATTCTCAAGGCTGAAATTAATTAATTACAATTGAGTAACTTCATTACCACTCACTCACTCACTTACTCACTTATTTACTCACTTACTTACTTACTCATCGCAACGGAACGGAACTTAACTAACAAATTTTAACTTTGTTAAATTTTATTTTTTGAACCGATGACTATAGCGGTTTTAAATTTTTGATTTTTTTCGCCAAGGCATTATTAAATTTTAATTGTAGGCGTAGTTTGGATTATTTTCTTTTCTTATTTTGATGAATTTTGGAAAAATTAAATTGGGTTTTGTTTGCTCTTTTTGTATCTTTTAATTACAATAATTACTAATTCACTAATTCACTCATCTTGTTTACTCACTTCACTCATTTTATTGCGTTTCTTGAATCATTATTGGAAAAATTCATATTCGTATTATCAACATCATTAACATTATTATTCCCTCGTTGATCCATTTTCATTGATAATTTTGTAATAATATTTTTGACTGTTTTAGGTAACAACCGGTTTTTACTGTCTCATTAAAATTATTTAATTGTATAAACGGCAATTTTTCTTTTTTCTTTTTTTTGAAAAAAATTTTTTTTTGTATTGCTATAGTTATTTACATACTTGCACATACTTACATATTTATTATATGGTACTGTATTGTATTCTATTTTATTCTATTGTATCTATTTAAAAAATTATTCCGGTTTTTTTATTCTTATTGTTTAAAACTGGAGATTCATTTTTTGAATCAAAAAGAGAGGGGCGAAATAAATAGAAACGAAAAAATAAAAAATAAAAAAACATAAAAAGATAATTCAATTTCATATTATTTATAATTTACCTCTAAATTGTTCTTCAGTAACACCTTCACTCATTGCTGCTGTAGAGGTAATACCATTTTGTGTTAATCTTAATATACCATCAATATATTCTGCTCCTGACCATTTTTGATGTTTAACAATATCAACTTTATTATCAATTTCCATCTTTTGTATATCTTGTGCATATGCTTTCATACCTTCTTGAGAAAATTTATAACTAAAATTATTTATTGCTAATGCATTCGTATGTAATCCAGCTAATGTTATAAATTGCCAATTATAACCTATTTCACCTAATCTTTTAATAAATGTATATTGTTCATTAATATTCATTGCTTTAGACCAATTAAATGATGGTGATAAATTATATGCTAACCATTTATTTGGATATTTTAATTTAACACCATTGGAAAATTCTTTAGCTTGTTCAAAATCTGGATAATTGGATTCCATCCAAACTAAATCTGCATATGGTGCAAATGATCTGGCTCTCATTATTGAACATTCTGTACCACCACGATAACGATATAATCCTTCACGAACACGTGGTAAATCCCAATTAAAATAAATTTTATAACCAATTAATTTTTCACTTAATTCTTGCATTTCTCTTATTGATGTCTCTGAAAATGAATTTACCTTATTATTAAATTCATTTATTATTTTAATTTTCATTTGAGAATTAAATTTCTCATGACAATTTAAATTAACTTCATCAGCAAATGCTTCATGGAATAATTTTAATTTACCTTCTTGTAACCATTTTTTTTCAATTTTTTGTATTTCAAAAGAATTTGCACCTTGTAAAATTGCATTATCAATTGTTTCCACTAATGATATTGTTAATTTTGGATTTGTACAACCTAAAATAAAATAATGATCTCTTTTATCAATTGTAGAACTAATTAATGTTGCAGCTTCAGAATCTGTTCTTGCAACAATAATTAATTCACTATTCATTACATCTGCACACATTCTAACACTTACTAATCTATTAATATGTTCTTGTACGGGGATAACACAACGTCCACCCATATGACCACATTTCTTATTTGTAGAGGTTTGATCCTCAATATGAATACCAGCGGCACCTTTTTCAATAAACATTTTTGTTAATTTATAAACTGCTGTTAATCCACCATGACCCGCATCCGCATCTGCAATTATTGGTCTTAAATAATCAATTGGTTTACCCATTTCATTTAATTCCATGGCAGTTTTACATTGATAACGTAATTCCCATTGTTTCCTATCATGAAATTGTTGTGCTTTAAATAATTGTTCAACTTTATTTGGTACTGTATCCATTGGATAATCAGCTAAATCTGGTCCTGGTTCATTTGATGTAGATGCCGTAGAGGAACATTGCCAACCACTAATATAAATTGTATCTAAATATTTACACATTTGTGTCATTTGAACAACATCTAATGCACCAAAGGTTTGGGAAACTGTACCTTTAATATGATGTTCATTTAATAATTTATATAATTTTTGTGACATTATTGTCGAGGGATATGTTAAGGGTGGGAATGTACCACGTCTTTCAGCAATATCTTTGGCAGTATAAACTCTCTTGGTTTGATTCCAACGTGGTTGAGACCACCAATTTTCAATCTCCTCGGTAATTAAATTAATTTGATTTTGATTTTGTTGAAATTCTAAATTATAATCTTGATTGGTCATTTTTTTAAATTGATTATTTTATTTTGGTTTTTTTGATAATTCTAAAAGATTAATTTATAAAATTAAATATCTTTACAAGATTAAATCAATAAAAAATATTCATATTTATATGTTTTAATATTTGTTCCAGATCAATTAACAATTAAATTACATTAAGTCATTTATTTTTTAATTGTAAAAAAATACTATAAATTATTTCGGAATAATGGAATTATTTTTATTATGTTTCTTGTTTAAACATATTTTTTTTTTATTAATTGAAATTAATTTCAATTAGAATAAAAAATTTCGGTTTAATGGAAATTTAAATTCTAATTTTTTTATTTTTTAGGGGAATTTTTATTTTTTTCAAATCGAGAAAATTAAAAAAAAAAAATTAATGGAAAAAATAACGACACCGGCAGGATTTGAACCAGCGCGGGCAGAGCCCAACAGATTTCAAGTCTGTCGCCTTAACCACTCGGCCACAGTGCCTCATGTTAAAAATTGTTAGGGGTGCTATTTATAACCAACAAAATCCCAATGCAATGGGACAGATTTTTCTCTTAAATTGAGAGAAATTTGTAAATATTGACACTAAACTTTAGTTAAACATACCAATTATGAGGTACACATCCTTATAAAATAATTATTATTTAATTAAGTATGAATTTAGTGACAACATGAAGAGAGTATCACCAATTGTTTTTATTTCAAAGAGTAATTTAAAATGTATTAAATTTGTTGGAAATATAATATTTACTGTCAGTGTTGTAACTTTATAATGTTTTTGTGTGTAAACATAATTGATATTTGCGATTCAATGTAAAACACTGTCACAAACTTAATAAAAAGCTTAAGTGTGAAATTTTCACTTTGTAATTGGTTTTCAACGCCATAAATGGATGTTAATTTTTTTTATTAATTTTTATATTTGTTAATTTCTTTTTTTTCAATTAAAATTTCTGTATAAGGAAGCGTGAAGGACATTTTATTAATATTTAGAATTCTAGCAAATTCCAAATAATTCTGTATATAACAGATACGTTGCATCAACTGTTTCTATATTGCCATTTATTTTGGTTAATTATAGTTTATTACATATTTTATAAAACCAGGGACAATAACATATTTTATTTGTATAGAAACCAAGTTTAGCCTTCATCTATATGTTCATTTCAATTAGTCTAACATGAATTCAGTCAACGACGATATTACAAATAGCAATATAAAGCATGGATCAACAGTGTTTTTGCAATTATCAAAGTTTTATAGAAGTAAAAAACTAAGAGAAGAAGTGATTAAAAAGGAAGCAACAGATAATCATTTTCTATTTATGAAATCAAGAAAATATTTTTTCCAAAAAAAATCAAGTTTGATTAACAAAAGTGTGAGAAGATGGTAGCGGTGTCTCGGCTAATCATGCCTATAAGGTAATAGTAGGACTAAATTCTTTTTTGAAGATCCCTTATATAAAGTATATATTTAATTACATTTAATGACATTTTCAAGTTTTTCTAATATTTTTGATGATGTCCGGGTGATACCGACCTTCATCTTACATATGTTCATATTAATGTCAATGTGAGACATCAATATTCTTTATAACATAAATTTAATCATTACATGTATCATGCTATGTCAAAATGTTATGATAAATTAACAAAAAGTAATAACATATTCATTAAAAAGTTTTATTTAAATTTATATTTTATTAATTCAACTAAAAAAACAACAAATAAGGTATAGTAAGTCAGTTAAACAAAAATTAATGACAAAAACCTAACGAAGGTGTAGTATAAAAATAACCACCCAAAAAATAGTTTTTCATTAGGCACTGTGGCCGAGTGGTTAAGGCGACAGACTTGAAATCTGTTGGGCTCTGCCCGCGCTGGTTCAAATCCTGCCGGTGTCGTTATTTTTTATTTTTTCTAATTAAAAAAATTTTTTTACTTAATATTGACTAATATAAAGTTTGTTGTTTTATCATATCAATATATGATTTACAAGTGTCGTCAGAGACTGTATTGTTGACTTC
>JAJLYE010000063.1:32689-51683 GCA_030571715.1 Grigorovia jiainica (nom. inval.) | reverse complement strand
GAATTCCACGGGAAATACCGAGATTCCGGAATGAATAAATATTGTATAATTTGTTTAACGAAGTTAATAAAAATTACTACAATATGTAAATATTATATAATAGATGGAAACAATTTTCTTTTGAAAAATGTTAGTTGACACTAGTTAAAGTTTCATAAAATTCTTTAAATGATTCATCAATGTCCGAATATTGTTCTTGAAACATACCACTTTTTTCAATTTTAATATCTGCACCAGTTGATGCAATAAATTGTGTTGGTCTATCGGGGAATGGTAACATAACATTCTTATTTAAAGTTTTCATCATAAGACCACCTTTACAAACAATTTGTAAATGTTCATTACAATATTCACCACCATGACCACCATAAGTAACAATCATAACTGGTTTACCTACCCATTCATGTGATAAATATTCAATTGCATTTTTCAAAGCAGATGGTATTGTCCAATTATATTGTGGACAAACAATAATAAATGCATCTTGTTTATTAATCAATTTTGACCATCTTTTAGTATGTTCATGATCATATTCAGTATAATGTTTAATTAATCTGGGGATCTTTGATTCATCAAATAAAGGTAAATTTTGTTCTTTTAAATCAATAAAATTAAAATTTAATTTATTTAAAATATCTTTGGAATTATTTTTCTTGATATGATTAACAATAAATTCTGCAAATTGTGGACAACACCTTGGATTTCTAGTGGAACCAATAATAACACCAATATTAATTTTTTCTTGCATTGCCATTTTGTTTTTGTTTTTAATTCTTTTGCAAAAATTTATAATGATAGTATATTTGTAATTGAAATATCAGTGGTGTCTTGTAAAAAACAAAATTTAACCAAAAATAGTTAAACCATTTGTTGTTGAAAACTTATCATTTTATTTACCTATATATATAAGATTTCATTTTAATTATCATTAGGGAAACTTATTTCCATTTCAACGGGAATAAGAATTTTTCAATAAATTTTAAACGGAAATAAGTTTTAATAACGGATTTTTTCATTTTTTCAAAAAAATTTTGACGGAAATAAAAAATTATATTGAGAATTAAACGGAAATAAGAAATTGATAAACTTGGAAATGTTTCAATTTAAACTGAACAGATTACTTGATAAGACACAATTGTAATTTTCAAATGATTTTAAAATACCAAATCGTTTCAATAACTCAAATAGATTTGAAATTGTTATTCTAATATAGTATATATAGTATATAATATTATAATTTAAAAAGTTTAATTAATTAAACAGAACCATTCAATAAAGCATCCACAGCACCTTGTACAGAACCACCTGAACGTCTTAATGCAGCAACATTTTTATCAAAATCGAAAAATCCCATATCATTTAATTGTCTCAATTGTGATTCATAACGTTCCTCTGGTGGTCTATTATCCACTGGTGCGGATGATGTTGGTGTTGGTTGTGAACCAGTGGCACCACCCATCATAGATTGTAAAAATTGATTAAAATTTCCATTATTATATAAATTTGCATTGGGAGGTTGTGTCATATTTGGATTAAATAAATTAGCAAATGGATTAAATGGTGCATTATTTGTATTTGTTGTACTGGTATTGGCGTTTGTGTTTGTTGTGCTGGTATTTGTATTTGTATTTGTATCTGTTGTTTCATTAGTGTTATTTTCATTTACGCTTTCAGTAGTAGTTTCACCAGGTGCTGGGAATGCATTTTCATTACCCATACCAGGGAACCCAGGAGCTTGACCACCATTCATCATTCTTGCCATTTCCATTGACTGTCTCATTACATCAGGATTAGTCAACATAGATCTAAACATTGGATTGGTTAACATTTCTCTTGCTTGTGGACCCATTGCTTGTAATTGTGGATTTGATTGAATTAAAAAATCAACCATTTGTGGATTAGATAACATTTCATTCATTTGTGATTGGAAAATTGGATTTTCCATCATATGTAATAATTCATCTTGATTTGGACCAGACATATTAATACCACCATCTGGACCAAATGTATCTGATGATGGTAAATTTAAATAACCAGCATAACGAGCACCTGTTAAATCATTTAATGGATTGAAACCAGCTGTAGAACCAGTATTAATATTATGTGGTACTTCATTAGAACTAGTAGAATTGTTGGTGTTGGTGGTAGTATTAGAATTGGCCGCTGGACTGGTTGATTTATTAGCAGATGCACCACCAGATTTAACAAGATGTAAAGAGGCACCATCAATGATATTGTATGATTCTACTGTTTGTTCATCCTTTAAGATCTTACCAGAATAAATTAATCTTTGATTTAATGCTGGAATACTGGACACATCAGCAATACTATCTTTCACTTGTTTAATGGACATGGATGGTTCAATTTGAACCTCCCATTTATTCGGACCTTGTTTTACGGTAACCTTTAATGACATATTAATGTATCTATTGTAATGTAGTTATACTATTTTAACAAATTAGTAACAGTTTATCGTTTTCCCCAGTGTTGAATTTTTGTAATTTGGAGAAACGGAATTGCTTTTGTTGACACCGCGGCGTTAGTCAGCGGCTGACGTAAGCGGAAGGTGATTACGTAAGGGCACGTGGTTTCTGCCGTTGCTTTTTATAGAAACTTCCCTCTTTGGAACACAGTTTCCTGTTGTGGTAGCAGTTGCCGTTTCAGGAAACGCAGATCCGGGCCTCGAAAAATTTTAATCATCTTTAAAGGTTTGTGTCTGAAATTAAAAAGCTTATATTTAACAGTATTTACATTAAATATCAGTATATTTGTCACAAAATGGAACGTCCCAATATAATAAAAAACAACTCGAGTAGTAATGTGGATAATAATAGATTAAGAGGTAGACAAAGAAATCCAAGATCTTCAACTCCAGGTACACCTAACGGTGCTTCATGGATGAGAAGTGCCTCTACTTCCTCTATTGCACGTTTAAAACGTGCCGCTAACTCATCAAACCCAACACTAAATAATATTAATAATTCAAATTTAACGGTAAATTATAATTTTTCAAATTCAAATTCAAATACAAATACAAATTTAAATAACTTTAACAATAATCAAAATTTGTTAGTGAAAAGATTGTCACCAAGTTTATCACCCATTAGACGTAATGATATCTCTAAGGATAACTCCTTGGATAATATTGCATTAAACAGTTCTATCATGGAGGAGGAAATTAATGAAGTACCAGTTGACTTAAACGATATTGATGAAAATTTAGTACTTGATGTCTTACCATCTTTTGAAATGTATAACGCATTACATAGACATATCCCACAGGGTAATGTTAATCCTGATAGACATGATTTTCCACCAAGTTATATTGAAGCTAGTGCAAATAGTAACTCTGCTAGTGACAATAATATCAATGGTAATATATACAGACACGATATATCCATTTCCAATACACAAACACCTAATGAATTGGAGACCCCTATAAGTCAACATAGTAATTCAAGTACCATAGAACAAACCATCAACAATTTAAGACCACTAACAACACAACATTTCCAAATTAACACCATAGACTCCAATACAAGTAATAATAGTTTATTGGACCATACTGACAGAATTGAAGATGATTTAAATGATGATGGTGATAATGTCTTTATAGATAAACTATACACATTACCAAAATTATCCACTCCAGTTGAGATCAATATTAGAATTACCAAACATGCCTCTTTACCACCACAAAAACCAGAAGATGAATCAATATTAAAGGAATTTACTTCTGGTGATACAGTTCATGGTTATTGTACTATTGAAAATAAATCTAATGTACCATTAAATTTTGAAATGTTTTATGTTACATTGGAGGCATATACTTCAATAATTGATAAGAAGAGGGGTAAACGTACAGTGAAAAGATTTCTTAGAATGGTGGATTTAAGTGCATCTTGGTCATATACTAATATCGATTTAGGGACAGGATTCCGTGTTGAACAAGGTAAAGTGGATTATGATAATTCCATTCTAGGTTTAAATAATAATAGAGTCTTGGAACCAGGTAAAAAATATAAGAAATTTTTTGTATTTAAATTACCAAATCAATTATTAGATGTTACTTGTAAACAAGAACATTTTACACATACTTTATTGCCACCAAGTTTTAGTATTGATAAATATCGTAATAATTGTAAATATTCTGGCATTAAAGTTAATCAAGTTTTAGGTTGTGGTCATTTAGGTACAAAAGGTTCACCAATATTAACATATGATATGGTAGATGATGAATTATCAATTAATTATGCTGTAGATGCACGTATTGTGGGTAAAGATCAAAAGACACAACAATTAAATATAATGAAAGAACGTGAATATAATATTAGATTTATACCATTTGGTTTCCCAAATAAGATTATTGGTGAACGTGATCCAATGGATCAATTAAATGATTTGAAAAAAATCATTGAAGAAAGATTAAATTGTTTAAAGAAAACGATGAAAAGATTAGAGAATAATGAACCTATTACGAATGAAGATATTAATGGTACAGAATTAATGGGGACAATATCAGATATGGATCAATTAACCTCTACACAAATTATGGAACGTAAATTACAACAATTAAATTTGAAAAATCGTGGTGAAATTAATGATACAAGAACTAAATCACCATTTGATGATATTAATAGATTAACTAACAATAAAGATATAATTGAAACTGAAATTAATTATAGATTGAAGGGTAAATCTAATAATAAGATGGGTATTTTTTCTGGATTCCGTTCAAATAATAGTAATGAAAATATGGATGGTCGTACAGATAAGAGTGGATTAATTTTAATTCAAAGTAGTCCCCCCACTGAATCATTATCATATTGGTCACCATCATTATTGCGTAAGACCAATAGTTTCAACAATAAGACAAAACATTCACAAGATAATTGGTTAAAATTAGTGGATTCATTAAATGAAACAGAGAAAAGACCCTTAAAACAATTAAAATTAAATTTAACATGTATTCAATCTAATAATAGTCTTGAACATGAACCCCCAGAGATACAATCAATTATTACAGATTTAGTGGTTATAACCACAAAATCAGAAAATTCTATCCCAATAAAATTAAATAGTGAATTATTAATGAATCAAGATAAGATAAATAAAATAATTAATAAATTTACTAAATATTGTGAAACGATTGATCAATATGAGATTAAATTTAATGAAAATATTGATAAATTGAATGAATTGTATAATATTAATCGTGTTAATAATAATCCAAATCAATTGAAAAAAATTAAATTCCAAGATTATATTCCAAATCAATTATATTCCAATATTGAATCATTATCACGTATAATAATTAAAAATGAAACGTTATCACACGTGTTTAAGAAACAATTAGACACATTAAAGGATGATATTGATGCAAATAATGGTAACACATCCAAATTAGGTAATGCGAAATCAAGTCTTGGTGGATCTAGTGGCTCAGTGCATAATTCACGTAATAATTTATCATCACGTTACACTAATGAATTGATACACGAATGGATCAAAAAGGGAACGCATCATTATGAAAGAGAGATAAATATTAATTTAGAATATACTAAAAATTTAGTGGAGACAATTGTACCAAATTTTGAAAGTTGTCTTTGTTGTAGATTTTATTGTGTTAAAGTAACAGTTAAATTTCATAGTATTGGGTCTAGTGTGTTATATATACCTGTTACTGTTAAGAATTTTCAATGTTAGGTTATGTATATTATAATATTTATTATAGTATACTGTTACATATAATATATATAAATTCTCATCTAAATAAAAGCTAATATTTTTTATTCTTTCTTCTAGATTAATAATATATTGTGCGTTAAGAGAAGATATTTGTGGGGGGAATTATACCAATTTCATATTAAAAAAAAAAAAAGTAAATGATCTACAAATTCAAGAAAAACAATACGAAAGAGGAAATGTGAAAAAAAAGCAATCTATTTGAATTTGTTTCAGATTGTTATAACGAAGATCAGTTATTGGTTTAATAAAGACTGGGACCATAAATCAATTGTTGAAGATGTTAGAAATGATATTATCGTTAATGGTATCAATTAATTATGTATTATGCATATATTTTAAATCTAAAGGTACCGATAGAAATGATCCACGAGTTCTTAAACAAAGATTATTTAATGTTAGTGTAATGACATTTATCAATATTTTGATAGTGATTACATATTTACGATGGAAATATCAATATACTCTATTAGAGACCATGATTAAATTAGGTTTTATTCCATTTATTTTGAATCTTAAAGATGGAACTAACATGTTTCAAATTTATAAATTTATAATTGATATCATTAAAGTCATTATATTAATTAATTTATTATACATAGGACCCCTAATTGATCAATATATGACATATGGTACTAAACCAATGACATTTACCCACTTAAGATCAGAATTTAAAGATATTTACGATTTACGTGATCATTTTTGGGGTCCCCTCACAGAAGAAATAAATTATACGTCACTTTTACTAAATATTTCCAGTTATCAAGCTATAAACAATAATGGTATCATTAAATACAGTTTCCAAAAATCATTATATTTTGGTATTGCACATATTCATCATGCATACTGTATGCTTCTTCAAGATGAACATAGGGGTAAATACATGACAGTTGTTATGACATGTCTATTACAATTCACATATACTACAATTTTTAGTATATACACTAATATTTTATTTATTAAGAGTGGAAATAATTTAATTTGTTGTATTTTGGCGCATATTTTATGTAATATTTATGGTTTTCCCGGCGGTTGCCACTCATTAACGCCGAAGTGGTACGCCACGTGTCTGGTTGTCGGTGTTTCGGCGTTTGTGTGCGGCGCCCGGGCGGTGTTTTAGTGACACGTGGTCTGCTGGTCACGTGCAGTCGGAGTTAAGGATTTCCGTTTTTTTAATTCCGTTTTTTTAATTCCGTTTTTTTAATTCCGAGAAAAAAAAAAGAAATTCCCGTTATTTCCATGGAAATAAGAACCGATAAATTGTCCCCTACTTTTTTTCCATTTTCATTAACCGCCAATAGAAATAAATGATTTTTTGTAAATTGAATTATAATTCCAATTTATTTCAATTCACTCTCAATTACACTTCCTCTTCCAGTTTCATTACATTTCATTTAAATATAGTATATATTTATCTATTTGATCTTTTTTGAATAATTTTATATAAGGACAATTCATACATTTCTCAAATCCCAATCCCCCCTGGAATCAAATATGTTGAAGACTTTACAACTATTCTCAAAGGAACAATTCTTAAATGAAAATGATGAAAACAATAATTGTTGGTCAATTGTTAATGATAGAATTATTGTAGATTTAAATAAATATATTCAATTAAATGAAAAATCACTAACTTTGCAACAAATTGATCAATTGAAAAAATATCAAAAGTTAAATTTAAATGATACAATATTGAAACAATTTAAAAATTTAAATAATGATGAATTTGTTGTGGGTTATTTAGCCACTGAATTAGAAGAATCTGAATTATTATCAAATGAAAATCATTTACAAGAAGTTCAATTACAACATAATAATAATAATAATTTTGATTCAACTACATTCACTGAAAAATTACCCACTGAAGATAAATTAAGTATAGCAACAAATTACTCTAAGGATTATGAAAATCATCATTTCTTAGATTTAAATAAACCATTAATTCCACAAGTACTATTTGGTAATTTTACTAAAGATTTTTATGTTGATCAAATTCATAGACCAAGACATTATGGTAAAGGTTCAGCACCATTATTTGGTAATTTCTTAGAACCAATTTCATTAACACCTTGGTATATTATTCCAATTATTTGGGGTCCAGTGGTAATTTATCATATTACAATTGCATTCTTAAATATGAATATACCATTTGCAATTTTCCTTTTCAGTTTAGGTATTTTCGTTTGGACATTTATTGAATATTGTTTACATAGATTCTTATTCCATTTTGATGATTGGTTACCTGAAAATAATTTTTGTTTATTAATACATTTCCTTTTACATGGTGTTCATCATTATTTACCAATGGATCCATATAGATTAGTTATGCCACCAACTTTATTCGTTGTACTTTGTACACCATTTTATAAATTAGTTTTTAATTTATTACCATTATATTGGGCTTATGCAGGTTTTGCTGGTGGGTTATTTGGTTATCTTTCATATGATTTATGTCATTATTTTTTACATCATAGTAAAATGCCTAAATTTTTCAGAAATTTGAAAAAATATCATTTAGAACATCATTATAAAAATTATCAATTAGGTTTTGGTGTAACTTCTACTTTTTGGGATAATGTTTTTGGTACTTATTTAGCTAAGGATTCACCAAGATCAAAAATGAAATATCAATAATTTATTGTACGGTAGTACCTCCTATTGTTTTTTTTGAAAAAAAAATTATTATTCTTATCATTGATTTTTCTTTTTTATTTTTTTCTGCTTTATCATCTGTATTTCATTCATCTTTCATTACATTCATCTTTCATTACATTGATGCCTTTATTTTTATTTTTCCCCCCTTTAAATTACAACTCAATTCATATTCCATGACAAATTAAATTAATTTAGCTTTATATAATTGTTTTTATTTACTGCCTTTTCATTTTCAATACATTCTCAATACATTAATTAACCAATGTTTAATTTAAATTAAATATATAACAAAGTTGAAAAGTTCATTCGTATAAACAAATTAAATAAATACCAATCTTGTTTTAAAAAAAAATTTGAATATATTAAAAAAAAACAATTATATAAAATTATATATTGAATTAACAATTAAATATAAATTAAATATGTTTGTTGGAATCAGTTTAGAATATTATTTTTTTTTTCTATTTTATTATTTTATTAATTTTTTTTGTATTTATTTCATTTTAGTTTGGAAGTCAAATATAATACAGTCATTAATGAAATAAAAAATTAAATTTGAAAAAAGGTTGGGACTTCCACCATTACAATTTTTTTTTTCGATTCAATTATTTATTATATTGATAAAAAAAATGAAATTTCCATTAAAGATTTTTCCCAAAGATTAAATAATTATTGTCAACAATTTATACCATTTACTCAAAACGAATTTATCTTTTCTATCTGTCTCTTTTTTTTATCATTATTGTCATTATTATTGTTATATTAGTGTGAACCCTTTAAAAGTTTATTAATATTATTAATATAATCCTTAGATACAATTTTTTTTAAAATTTTATATTTATTAGTGTATTGATTTTCCCATTTAAATGAATTAACAGTTTCAAAATGTTCATAACCAAATAAATCAAAATATTTTATAACAAATTTTTCAATAATCATATCCACATTAGTCTTTACTTTTGAAAAATTATTACAATGTTCAGTAATATATTCTCTTTGGAAACCACAATTATTAATTTCATAAAAATCAAAATTCATTTCTTGGAAAAAAATTGATGACATTTCATTAAATTCGTTTTGATTAAACGGTATAAATTGTTGACAATACTTACTTAATCTTTGTGAAAAATCTTTAATGGAAAGTTCATATTTTTTATCAATATAATCAGCATTAAATGATTTTCTATAAATATTATAACGAAGCATATTTTTCATATGACAATTAACTTGTAAAATAATTGGATGTAAAATAAGTGTATCACCATGAATATTATTAAATTCATTAATACTATTAAAAACATATTGTCTTCTCTCTAAAGTTGAATTAGTCGCATCAAATATACCAAGATCGACTTTATTTGTCTTAATGGAATCAAATAAATCCACTAAAGTTAATTCAGCAAATTTATCCTTCTTATCACTATTTTTTGGATCAAAAATATCATCATTAGCATTAGTGGCTAATTTCATTGTTTCATTTTCATCAAATTTTCTTCTAGTGTCACCAGCATTAAAAATTTTACAATTAATTTTTTTAGTGTCTTCAAATTCTTTAAAATAATTAATTAATTGTTTTGAAACAGTAGATTTACCAGCAGCAGGTAACCCAATTAATATAATAATATATTTATCTACGATAGTACTTAGTCTAACCTTTTTATTGTTATTGTTATTGAGGTTATTAATTTTTTTTTCTTCAATTAATTTTGAAGTGGGATCATTATCCATATTACAATAATTATAATCAGTATATTTATTATTACCACTGGGGTCAAAATAAAAATTACCGTTAATTAAATCATTTGTGGAAAGTGATGGTGAAACATTTTCGTTTTCTAATGAAAAAAGTGAATTTGATGAATTGGCATAAGTTAAATTATCCATCTTTAAATTTAATAGATTGTGTTTTGTGTTTTAAAATTTGTAGTTAAAATTAATAGCTAATAGAATTTTTTTTAGTATAGTAAATTACTTAAAATAATTCTTAATGGTTTTATGATAACAATTAAAAAGAAAAATTAGAAATTAGAATAAAATGAAACACACAAAAAAAGTGAGGAAAGAATAAATAGAATTAAAACTTGAATATTGGATAATTCATTCTCTTTTTATATGTTTTTGAATAACCAAAAAGTACTTCAAATAAATCAAGGGTGAGACTAAAAGGGCTTCAAATAAATCAAAGGTAAGTTAAATTAACTAATAAAATAAATTAAGGTAATTATTAAGTTCCTTAAATAACCCAAAAGTGCTGAATTACCTTAAATTACCTTAAATTACCTTAAATTACCTAAAACTGTCATAAAAATTGATATAATTTATTTTTTTGTGTAATGAAAAAAATTAAAAAAAAAATTAACCGCAGAAAAAATTCTTTAAAGGTAAAAATTAAGGGATCGAATTCAAAAGAATGTTTAGTTTAGTGTGATTGTGGCTTGGTTTATTGTGCGTAAGGGAGTTTTGGAAAATAATTGGTAGTAAAAACTGTTCGTAGATAAATATTTTATGTTAAAATTCTAAAATGTAAATGAATAGGGTCATAATAAAAGCGATTATTGTGCTCATTAAGTAAAAGAAGGTGCTTGGGTGTTGAGAGGTGGAATTGTTTTAAAATTACGATGTAAAATGTTAACTCTGATATTATAAGTTAACCTCATTGCTATGTCATATAAATCATTTATTATATTTGCGAGAAGATGGTTGCAGTGTCTCGCCAATCATTTATATAAAGTTTGTACTTAATTATGCTTTATGACATTTTCAATTTTTTCTAATATTTTCGAAGATGTCTGGGTGAAATCGAACTTCATCTTACAATATTTTCATATTAATGTCAGTGTGAGACATCAATATTCTTTATAACATAAATTTAATCATTACATGTATCATGATGTGTCAGAATGTTATGATAAAATAACATACCCCCATAAAGAATAATGTTTTAATTAAATCAAAAATTTAACAAATTTAATATGAAGCAAACAATCTAAATATGATCAAATTCAATTTTTTTCTTGAATATAAAAACACTGTTTCAATAGAATTTAAGAAACAGGCCTCTGATAAATTGGTGATCTTGGTCCTATAGTGTAGTGGTTATCACTTTCGGTTCTGATCCGAGCAACCCTGGTTCGAATCCTGGTAGGACCTTAATTTTTTTGCTTTGGGAACTAAATAATTTTTTAAAAATTATATTTATTGTATTATTCGCTGTTATATTGAGTTTTTAATGTCTGTAAAGTTCTATATTTTCAACATTTTCAATAATGTTACTCCTGTTTGGATTTTTATTTGGTTTCATTAGATAGTGAAATTGAATAAATTTTGAAAAAATCCGTAGTTGTTATACCAAAATCGTAATCTACTAAACATTTTGTAATAGTAGATATGGTTGTGCACTAATCAAAAGTTTGCCATTCCCTCCATATGTAGATATTCTTGTCATCAAACATGCTATCAAGCAATAATTATTATAAACTCATCGAAAAAAGTTTTCTGTTTTTGGAAAAAATAATTTTAATCAATAAAAATATATATACAAGTTATAGATTATACACTATTGTAAACATAATATCCTCTCCATAATGACAGAATCATTGACACCCAAAGCTAAAAATAAAATATTGAAAAATGCACAAGAATTATTAAAAGATTTAGAACATGATCACAGAACCGATTTAACATTACATTTATATTCCACTTATCTATTGAAAAAATTAATCATATTACATAATGGTAAGAAACATTTACATGAATCGAATGAATTCATTAATAAAGAAATTAAAGAAAATTGGACACGGTGGCCTAATAGAGAAGTTATCATTGATCCAAATATAAATAACATTTATCAAGATATATTCGATTCAAACTTAAAAATAACAAATAACTCTAAAAAGAGGAAATTACCCATGGGTAATGATAAGATTGGAAATGGTGAAATTTCACATAATTCTTTAAGACATTCCTTAGATATGTTAAAGATTGAAATGCAAGCACATTGGGAAAGATCATTAAATAAATCAGCACAATTGGAAAATCTAAATATTAATTTAAATAAAATTGAAATGCCCGAAAAGGCATCATTATATGTTATTGATAAATTAGAGAAATTATTTCAAGGTTTAAATATTAAATTTGCGGAACGTAATAATGATGTTAATGTAGTGTTAGATGATAAGGGTCAATTTCAATTAAAATCAAAATCAAATAAAATTGATTTAAAATCATCAAATGGTAATGCTATACTTGGTAATAAGATTAATTTAAATTATAACGATATATTAATTAGAGCTTGTGAAATTGATAAGACAAATAATTTACAAGATATATTTATGAAATCAATTAAATTATATAATGATATTCCAGAGATATCATACCCACGGAAATTATTTAAATTACCTAAAGAGATATTGAAGAAATATAAATATGCAAAGAGACGTAGTAAAAAAATATTTAAAAGAAGCAAGAAAAGTAAAAAAGATTATAAATCAATATTTAATGAGAAATTGAAAACTAGAGATAAGAATTGGTTAAAAGTGGAAACAAATGAATTTTTTGAGAATCAATCTAATAAATTAACTTTTTTAAATGTACAAAATGAATTAAATTCAAATGAAAAACTTAATTCATTTACCATTGATAACACTGATGGTCTTCAATTTGATGAAATGGAAAAATTACAAGTTAATGATAATGAAAATGAAAGAAAATTAATTGAAAAAAATATGAAAACTTTACAAGAATTTGAACCATATTTAAATGATGGTATTATTGAATTTAATGATGATGAATATTCAATATTGGATGGCATGGTACCATTACCTAGGGATTAGATAACTTTTTTCTTTGTTCTAATTTTTATCTATTGGTTGTTTGAATAATATACAATTCATTATATATAATACATCTTTCTTATTAATTTTTGGCCTTATTGGCTTTCTTCAATGCCTTCTTCTCCTTCTTGGCGATTTTCTTTAATTTTTTAGCCTCCTTCTTAGCTTTTTTCTCTAATTTTTTAGCCTTCTTGGCGTCTTTCTTAATTTTTTTCTCCTTCTTTGCTTGTTTCTTTAATTTTTTCAAAATTTTTGGATCTTCAATATCATCAAAAGTAGCTCTTCTCTTTCTAACGACAACAGTCTCCTCTGTGGTACTAATCTCTTGTTTAATAGTACCTTGTAAACCTTCACCTTTCACAAACATCTTATACAATGGTGAATCTTCTTTCCTCACTATATCAGCTTTCTTCTTTTCATTTTGTTTAATACTGATACCATTCTTACCGGATTTAGTAACATCCATACTTTTCAATTGTACGTCAAATAATCTTTCCCACCACATATCAGAATCATCACCACCTGGTGCATTACCCAAACCCTTTCTATCTCTCTTTTGTTTCACTAAAATCGGTTTCTTTAACCCACCTTGACGCAGGGCACTGCCTTCTTGCCAACCATAACTCTTCAAGTACTCTTTACTATCTATTCTACCAAAACTGGACATGTTATCAATGGTTTCTTACTACTCTATTAACTATAATTTTAGAAAATTTTCAATCTCCAATTTTAATTTTTTTTTTTTTTCAGCTCATCGCAAAAATTTGAAAAAAAAAAGTAAACAATTTAAAATCTTTAGTTAAATTTTATATAAATAATACCTAAAAGAAAATGTCAAAGAGACAAAGAAATGGTACCAATAGAGTACCAAGAGAATTGCAACATTGTTCTGTACTAGTTAGTGGCCTCCCCCGAAGTTGCAACAAGAAGAAATTATCACAATGGATTCAAGAATATGGTAATATAAAATACATCGATTTAGTTAATTCCCTAAGGGATAATACAAGATTTGGTAAAATTGTTTTCGAAGATGAAGAAAGTGCACAAGCGGCCACTATTAAGAAAAGGTTTGGTGATTGTGATGTATCAGTGGAGATTTGGAATAATTGGACTATTTGGATAACAAATTATCCACCAGATTATCAAATATTGGAATTGAAAAAAATAATTTTGGATAATGTTGGTGTAATGCCGTTGAATATTAGATTACCATCATTGAAATTTAATTCTAATAGAAGGTTTGCATATATTGATTTGATAAATGAAATTGATTATAATTTATGTTTAGAGAAATTAAATGATTTAATGATTGATAATTATAAATTAATTGTTAAGAGGAATGATCCATTGAATAAATCCAAGAGAACAGATTCTGCCATATTGGAGAAACGTGAAATTTTTATTAGAAATTTAAATAATCTTGAAATTAATGAGGATAAACTAAGATCAATTTTTGAGAAATTTGGTAATATTGAAAAAATTACTATACCGTCCACTAAACAAGAACATAATAACAATATACAAAACCAATGTGCCTTTATAATTTTCACCACTAGTGAATCAGCTAAAGATGCACTTCAACTAAATGATACAATTTTAGATAATCAAAAAATATCAGTAACAATTTCAGATAATAAACCATATTTGGAGAGACAAGAATTGAAGAAAATGTTATTAACCCATGTTTATGACGATAAAATATTATCATTGTTCCCATTAGGGGACAAGATAACAAAGATACAAATTCAAAAATTTATATGGGATAATTGTTCAAATTATTTAATTGATAAAGAAAATATTGCCTTAGATTCAATTTTTTTAGTCACTGATCATAATGGTTGTATAATAAGATTTAATGATAGAAATTTAGCGACTAAATTAGTTATGGCATTAAATGGTAAACAATTTGGTAATAATTTTTTACATTGTGGTAATATTTATGATCTTTTACATCAAAATCAAAATAAAAGAACATCAATTATGGAAAATAATTACAAATCTAATAAGGTAAGGAAATTTGATAATATTAGAGACATTTCGAATAAGAATACTTCCGCAAATTTTAAACCAACAACAACTACAGAATCCACTACCACTAAACCAATGACAAATGATGATTTTAGGAAAATGTTTTTAGGTAAATAAAAGAATATATATGTGATATACACAAAATTTCTTTAAAGGAAATACCATTTATTAATCTCTTGTGGTATCGTACTTGATTTAACTTGAGTATTCGATTCAATTTCAGAATTCAATTGTGGTATATCATTATTTACAATTGGTACACCAGGGATCCCCTTGAACTTACCGCCTATTAAACCTTTCCAAGATTCATTACATTGTTTAATGACTTCGACACTTTTCTCTAACCCTAAAAATTCACCATTAAATTCGAATTTATTAATACCCTTACCTTGAGGAATCTTATATTTTTCAAACCACAACTTTATCAATGGCAAATAACCTGGCATACACCTCTCAATATCATCCAACGAGTGGATCTCCCCACTCAAGGGATCGTCCACATCAATAACAATTAATTTCCAATCCATTTCATTATCATCAATTAATGCAATGGAACCTAAAATTTTAACTTTAATAATTGAACCTTACAATTGCACCTTAGACCCAATTTCACAACAATCCAAAGGATCATTATCACCGGGGAACCCCAAAGTTTCACATAATGGTGATTCCCATGTTTGTGGTAATGCACCATAATTTATTGGATAACCCTTCAATGGGAAAATATTTGGTATATATCTTAACGAACCATCAATCTTTACCGTATCTTGCATAATTGGATTTCGTGAGGTGTTTGTTTGAATTTCGAATTTACCGTTGGTAAATTTTGGATTCTCCACGATCATATTACAAGTTATTGTATTATTATTTATGGTTTGTAAATTTAATGGTACGTCATGCCAAAATGAACCAATTTTGTTATTAGAAAGTTTCAAAAATTGTTTAAATTGTGGTGTGTATTTGGTACCGTAATTTACAGTGGACCAGTATCTTTTAGAACCAGCAGATATATGTCTTTGTATAACGTTTAATCTTTTCATTTATTGTATTAAAATTTTTTTACTTATAATTAATTTTTTTATTAAATCAAATGTGGAAAAATTGAATAAAGCAAAAATTTTAATTTCATTGAATTGAATTGACTTAGAGGTAACGTTAATAGAGTCAATACAGAACGGTTGCAGCAGTATGATCACACCATTAGATACATGGAATAGTATACCAGAAATATGTACACCCTTGAAATTAAATAAATTACAAATCACGAAATTACATATTTATGATTGGGATAATACACTTTTCAAAAGTTTTGTACCTAATAAGAATCTTTATAATAGTCATTTATTCAATATGATTCAACGAGATGAATACAATGGGTATCATGGTTGGTGGAACGATACAAAATTATTTACATTACTTTTACAAATGTCAGAAATTGAAGATAATTTAATTGAATATTGGAATCATGAATTAATTACATTAGTGGAAGAATCAAATAAATCTGAAGATACTGTTAGTATTGTTATGACTGGTCGTAAAGAAGAATTGTTTAAGGAATCAATTAAGAGTATCATCATGAAGACAAAGAATAAATATCCACAAATGTTATTAGCTACACAATTTAATGGTATTTTATTAAAGAAATTAAATAAAGGTAAATTTACCAATGTGACAAATGTCAAAACATTAAATACACAAGTGTATAAGAATGCCGTTATAGAAGATTTTATTGATTATTATCCTAATTTACAAGAGATAACCATTTATGATGATAGAATGTCACAAGTAAATTCCTTTAAGAAATTTTTCCAAACAAAACTTCAAGAACATAATGATAAAATTGCCAAATTACAATGGTATGTGATACCTATTGTACCACAAATATCAATATTACCACCACCATTAGAATATAATTTATTAAAATTTAATATTAATTTAATTAATATTGGTTCCGTGTGTAAATTTAGACTTATAGGTAAGAGTCAAGATTATGGATATTATTTATCACATATAACACAATTACGACTTTATAATACCATTAAGGAGAAGATTAAATTATATTATAATGTTAGCCAAGTTAAGATAATTAATTTTAATAAATTACAAATGTTTATACCAGCAAATAATAAATTACAACCCTGGGATATGCGTGAAAGTTTAAAATGTTTCACTCCAACAAAACGGATACAAAAGATGAGGAAACTACAACGTAAGTTAAAATTAAATAAATATGAAGAAAAATTTATTAATAATGGCAAGGATCAGGATCAAATCCATGATGAAGAATATTTAAAATTATTTGAACATAAATTTATTCTTAATGAAATAATGTGTAAGAAAATTAAATTAAATAGAGATAATGATAGTATTGAAGTTAGTATTAAATTATTTATTGAACCAATTGATTATGCATATACACAATTTACTAAATTTTTCCTTACAATTAATTATGAAAAGGATATATTAAATGTTAAAGATTATGAAAGTATACGATTAAGTTCAAGTTTACAATTCAATACACAAATTGGTTGTAAAAGGGAGATGAGTGTAAAGAGATTGTAATAATGATGATTTAAATAATTTATAATTTAGATATAAATCTATATAATTATTTATTGTATTCTATTTAAATTATTTATTTTTTATTTAAATTATTTAACCAATTTTGCTTTGCTTGCCAAATCATAAATTGTTTCCTTTCTAATGAATCTCTTTCATTAATATTTGAAAAAATCATATTATCATAAACATTATATTTTAATAATAAATTATCTGGATTAATTTTTGATATCTTTCTTGGATCCATTGAATTATTATTATTTACTGAATTGTTATTATTATTTGATATTGTGGATGTAGATGTGGATGTTGAGATATTATTATTAGTTGAATTATCATTAATTGTAGGTGAATAATTTGGTGGAAATGGTAAATTACCACCATTTAAATAAATATTAGTGACAATTTGAACATTATTATTATTTTTAAATAAAGCGTATTTAATTTGTTCAATATGTAAATCAGGTGCAATATCTTTCACTCTTTGAATTAAAATTGGATTAATTTCAGGTAAATTAATGTTATTGTTATTATTATTATTTCTTCTAATTGATTGATTTGGATTAAGACGTGTATTTGATGGATGTTGTGAACCGTTATTGATAAACCATTTACCAATTAAGAATATGATACAGATTGTAATTATTAATTTAAGCATATTTGTTATTGTATAATTGTATAATTCTTGTATTGTATTATTGTATAATTGTAAGTAAATGTTGATTTTTCAATTTTTTCAATTATTTTTTTTATATAATTTTTTTGTATAATAAAATATGGTATAGTATAATATGGGATAGTATAATTGTATAATAAAATATTATATAATAAAGTATTGTATAATTAAATATTGTATGATACAATTAAATGATTAATTAAAATCCATTTTAAATTTATTTTTCTGTTTTTTCACTTTATAAATAAATTGTGGTATAAGATCTAATTCTTTCACTTGAAAATTATTTAAATGATTTTGACAAATTTTCACTAATTGATCTCTATTTATTCTATTATTATTATTATTATTTTTTTTACTTAAGTGTTTTGTCTTTTTGTTATTGATGGTGCTATTGTTCTTTTCAATATTCTTGTCAATATTCTTGTCAATATTCTTTTCAATATTTAATAATTTCCCCCCAGTACTTGTCAATGCCCCCACAGGTGAATTTAATAAA
>JAJLYE010000063.1:8905-32669 GCA_030571715.1 Grigorovia jiainica (nom. inval.) | reverse complement strand
GTATAAGATCTAATTCTTTCACTTGAAAATTATTTAAATGATTTTGACAAATTTTCACTAGTTGATCTCTATTTATTCTATTATTATTATTATTTTTTTTTTTACTTAAGTGTTTTGTCTTTTTGTTATTGAGGGTGTTATTGTTTTTTTCAATATTCTTGTCAATATTCTTGTCAATATTTTTTTCAATATTCTTGTCAATATCCTTTTCAATATTTAATAATTTCCCCCCAGTACTTGTCAATGCCCCCACAGGTGAATTTAATAAAAATCCTTGTAAAGTAACATTATCATTATTAATTAAATTATAATGATCATTATAATTTCTTAAGAAATCATCATTAGCGAAATTTAAATCCAATGGTAATTGATTAAATTTATCCTTTTGTAATAATTTAAAATGATTATTATGAATATGTCTTTTCCTTAAATCCTTTAAATATTGTTGTTGTTGAATTGTCAATTTATGTGAATTATTATTATTTGTATGAATATTTTTATTTGCATGTGATGGTTTTGTTATTTTGGAATTAGTCTCTGATTCGCTGTTGCTGTGTGATTTAGCCATGGATGTGTTGTAATGTACTGTATTGTGTTATCTTGTATTATAGTACTTGTATTGTATTTTACAGTACTGTATTATGAAAATGAAAAATAAAATTTTCGGAATGAAAACGGTTAGGGTTGGGGTATCGCAACCCTAACCGTTGTCCTAGCCCTAGCCCTAGCGCAACCCCCGGGGATTTCGGTTTCCCGATGCGGACACAGATACCCGTTGAAGAAATTGTCGGCGATTTCTCGTTGCACATCCCCTACCGGACGGCAATACAAATCCGCAACAAGGCTGTACAAATCCTGCAAAACCGCACCCGGAGAACACACCCCCACGGGCAATTCATCCCAATTCAAATCCGTCTCCACCAACAAATTACGCAATTTCAACCCACCTTCCACCCACACGGGCAACTTCCCCTTATTCAAACAGGAAACCGTTACCCACACTCTCCCGCGGAAACTCGCCACCCACTGTTGCAACAACTGTTCCACGGATCCACTATAAGAATGCAACATAACATTAACAACACCATCACAATTCAACAACACATCACAAACAACATCATAACAAACTTGATAATAACCAACACAATGCAAAGAAACGGGCAATTTGCACTGCACAGCCCTCCGCAGGAACCAATTGAAAATAGATAATTGATGATCCAATGTGACACAAACTCTACCGGGGAGTATGGCAACACGAAATTTCTTGTCTAGTCCAATTTCACCAATGCAACGTAGTGTTTGCCAATTTATGTCTTGACATGCTGTGGTTAGGGATACGGGGTCTGGGAGCAAGTGCAACCAAGTGTCGTCCCATTGTGTCAGTATCTTCTTATAAAATTTCAATTTATTCAGGGGTGTGGATGTGTCTTGGTCGATGTCTTGGTCTGTGTAGTATTTGTATGAGTACCAGGGATGTACGCCCAGTGAACCACAATGTGATTGGGGGGGTTCGGTGGACATCCAGAATGGGTATGTGTCTTTGTACGTTTGTGTGAGTGGTTCGGTGGTGGTGGTGTGGGTACTGATATGACAATGTGCATCGATGAGCATTCTTTGTTGTAACATTCTGTTGTATTTCTCTGTACAGTATTTTCTGTTGCAATATTCTACGTACAGTTTTTGCAATTTAAAAAAATCAATTACGTTTTTTCTTTAAGGGGTATTAAATTATTTAATATATTATATATATTAAATTATTAAATTATTATATATAAAATAATTAATTCCCTGTTTTGTATCCTTGTTTTCTGCTTTTATATAATTATATTCAACTCAATTCAATTCAATTCAATTCAACTAGCCTTAATCAATATGACTATTATTATTGCAACTCTTTTCTTACCTAAACAACCACATTTTATTGAAGATAATTTACCATTTATTCAATCTAAAAATAATTCACAAGAATCATTATTAGAAAATTATACTTTACCAAGAATTAAATCAAATTCATCAATTAATCAATTAATTAATTCAAATGATTTTTTAAATGATTTAACCGCTGCGGGTGGCTCTAATGTTCAATCACCTAAAAAATTTTTCTATAAGATTAATAATAACAATAAAATTAAATCACAAGATAATTTATTTGATCACACTAAAAATATTTTAAATAATGTTAATAAATCATTAAGACAACAATTATTATTAAATTCAAATAAAATTAAATCAACAAGTGCAATACCAACAATTAAAACAACAACAATTGATAATTTATCAAATAAGGAAAGGGACAATGATTCACATGATATTAATCCTGATTTACTTTTACAAAGACAAATTCAAATGTTTGATGATAATTTAACAAATCAAAATCAAATTGATGAAGAATTAGATAATGTTTCTTTTATTGGTACAGCAAATACCACCAATAACCCAAACACCACCAACAACAATAATGCCGTACCCAAATTCGGTGGATTAAGTAATAATAAATCAAAATTATTATTATTAAATTCACAAGATTTATTAAATAAATTACCTTGGGAAATAACAGATAATGATCATTGTTTAGCAAATTTAATTTGGAATTGTTCCGTGGAAAATCCACCAAGAGAAAATATTCAATGGATTGGTACATTAGGTTTACCCATCGATACATTAAATAATAATGTCTTGAAAAATATTACTAAAAAATTGAAAAATGAATTTAATTGTTGTTCTATCTTGGTAAATGATTCAATTTTACAAACTGCTTATAAAGATTTTGGTAAACAAATTCTTTGGCCAATTTTACATTATCAATTACCTGATAGTCCCAACAGTAAAAGTTTACAATCTACAAATGCTTGGGAAAAATACGTTAAATTAAATGAATTATTTGCTGATTCAATTTGTAAAAATTATACCCAAGGTGATACAATTTGGATTCATGATTATCATTTAATGTTATTACCAAGATTAATTAGAAAAAGATTTCCCAATGCAAAAATTGGGTTTTTCTTACACGTTTCATTCCCCTCCAGTGAAGTTTTCCGTTGTTTACCACAAAGACAAGAAATATTAATGGGATTATTAAGTGCAAATTTTATTGGTTTCCAAACAAATGAATATTTAATTCATTTTTTACAAACTTGTAATACAATTTTAAAAGCTGATATTACTGTACCGGGGAAAGAAATTCAATTCATGGGTCAAATTACAACATGTCATTATATCCCCATGGGTATTGATCCATTTAAATTACAATTAAAGATAATTAATGATTCGGAGGTTAAAAATTGGAGAAATATTGTAGTAGAACGTTGGAAAGATATTAAATTAATTGTCTCTAGAGATTCCATTGATAAATTTAGTGGGTTAGAGAAAAAATTATTATCATATGAAAAATTTTTACATTTAAATCCAAATTGGATTGGTAAAGTAACATTATTACAAATTGTTAATAATTTAGAGACAACAACAGATTTAATTGTGAAAAGGAAAATAATGATTTTAATTGATAGAATTAATTCATTACCATCAAATATTGAAATTCAACCACCAATTGTTTTCATTCAACAAGATTTAAATTTAGAACAAATTTTAGCAATTAATTGTGAAGCTGATTTATTTTGGGTTAATTCATTAAGAGCTGGTATGAATTTAAATTGTCATGATTATATTACTTGTTCAATGTTTAAACATGCACCATTATTATTATCTGAATTTACGGGGAGTGCCTCCATATTAAATGATGGTACAATTATGATTAATCCATGGGATATTAAACAAGTGGCCAACAAGATTAAATATTGTCTTGATGAAATTACCAAGCAACAAAAATTTAATAATTGGAAAAAATTATTGAAAAAAATAATTAATAATGATTCAGATTTTTGGTTACATGAAAATTTATTTCAAATAAATGAAACATGGCAAAATTTAAAAGAGCGGACTACAATTTCTAAATTAACAATTAATAATTTAAATTCTGATTATTTATCGACAAGGAAACATTTTTTTTTATTTAAATTAAATCAACCACCATCAGATCGTACATTATCAATTTTAAATGAATTATCAAGTAATAAAAAATTTAATAATATTGTTTATATTATTAATAGTTTCTCTAAATTTAATTTAGAGACATTATATAATCGTGCCCCCAATGTTGGTTTAATTGCAGAAAATGGTGCATTTGTACGTTTAAATAATAATTGGTATAATATGACAGAAATTAATTTGAAAACCACAAAGACAAATTGGCAAAATGATGTTATTAAAATTTTAATTGATAAAATTGAAAGATTACCTGGTACATATTATAAAATTAGTGATTCAATGATTAGATTTCATACAGAAAATGCATTAGATAAAGATCGTGTTGATAATGTTTTAAGTGATATTATGTCACATATTAATTCAATGTTTAAAATTTATCAAATTAAATCATTTATAAGAAATGGTGTTGTTTATATTCAACAAGATGGTCTTGCCCTAATGGCATTAAAATTTCTTTTAAAATTTTATAATACAAGTAATACATTAGAGATAATTGATGATAAATTTGGTAGAAGGAAAAGTATTGATTTAGGTTTAATTAATCCACAAATTGATTTTATTTGCGTTACTGGTTCATCATCACCTACCATTGAACCAATTTTTGAATATATTAATCAAGATATGGATGATGTAATGATGAATAATAATACAGACAATAACACAGACAATAACAATAATAACAGAGTAACAACAACAATAACAGTAACAGTAACAGTAATAATAATAACAGTAATAATAATAACAGTATAAATGGTGAAATTAGTAAAAGTAGAAGTAATAGCAGTAGTAGTAATAATACACATGTAAATAATAGTGGTATTAAACATAAACATACTGTAGTGTACGGCACACCATTAACGACACATGCACAGGAACATATTTACGGGAGAAACGAATTGTTGAATTTTTTGGAGATTTTGAACAGGAATTAGGGGCGGGATTTCTTTTTTCGTTTTTTCTTTTCCGTTTTCCGTTTTTCCGTTTTTCCGGTTTTCCGGTTTGGCACGTGTCTGGCACGTGTACTTTAAGGGCACGTGAATTTTAAGGGCACGTGTTTTCTGTTGTCACGTGGACTTCAACGTCACGTGTTTTTTTTTGTGTTTTTTCATTCAGAAAAAAATTGAAAAATTTTAACAACAAAAATTTAATTTACATTTTTTTATATTAATTACATTACATTAAAATAATAATTTCATTAAAATAATAATAAAACAAAAATGGGTAAGAAAAACACTAAAGGTGGTAAGAAAGGTAGAAGAGGTAAGAACGAAACTGATGGTCCAAAACGTGAATTGATCTACAAAGAAGATGGTCAAGAATATGCTCAAATTACTAAAATGTTAGGTAATGGTAGAGTGGAAGCATCTTGTTTTGATGGTATTAAAAGAATGGCTCATATTAGAGGTAAATTAAGGAAAAAAGTTTGGATGTCACAAGGTGATATTATTTTAGTGTCATTAAGAGATTTCCAAGATGATCAATGTGATGTCGTACATAAATATAATTTAGACGAGGCTAGAACATTGAAAAATCAAGGTGAATTACCTGAAAATGCAAAGATTAATGAAACTGATAATTTCGGTTTCGAATCTGATGAAGATGTTAATTTCGAATTCGGTAACGCAGATGATGATGATGATGAGGATGATAGTGAATTAGATATTGATGATATTTAATTTAACTATTCGTGTTATAAATTTTTTTTTTTCTTTATATCTTCTTAGGTTTTTTCTTTCACATTTTCTTATATATAATCTTTAATTATTTTTTAATCATTTTACTTATATATAGATACTTATTATACAATTAATATTATTACTTATTATATTTTATTCATTTTTTTAATCAATTTGAGCATCGCTTATTTTGCAATTTTTTTTTTTTGCATATTTTTTTTCTTTTCACATAACAAAATTATTCAATAATTTGGACAATAAAATTATTGTATCATCGCCCACCCAACCCTACTAAAATGAATGAATTGTTAATTAATAAACAATTTTTAATTGATAATAATACAAGTAAATGGAAGGATCCCACAAAAATAATTGAAAATTGGCCATCTTTTCATAAAATTTTCCAATCTATTATACAAAATTTACAAAATAATAATAATAACAATATACATAACGATAAAGAAAGATTAATTATTATTGATTCATTATCTATTTGGTTCGTTAGATTAAATCAACTTTTGAAAAATAAGAAATTATCACAAGATTTTGATAAGAAAATTTTAATTAAACTTATTTTCCATGTTGATTCATTGGATGTTAACGTTAATTTGGTAAATATTGATACCATTTTCGATTATATTATAGATTTTTGGAATGATTCAAATAATTCAATTATGACCGCATTGAAAGATCTTTTCAATAAATTATTAATTTTTTTAAAATTAATTTGTAATGATACAATTATGATTAAAATTTTAAATCATTGGCTTAATGAAACTATTAAATTATCATCAAGTTTAAAAATTAAATATTATTTTATTGAAATTTTATCACAAAATATGAATATGTTAGAAATTTTAATTGATAATCCATCTTTCATTAAGGATTCATTAAATTTAATGTCTTCTGGTGTTATGGCAAATAATGTTGGGAAATGTCTTGTACATTTCTTAGAAAATTTATTCATTTATAAATTTGATAAAGATCAATCAAATTTAATTGTTTGGTTACAATTATGGTATAATGATGTTTTTGTTTTGTTACATTCAGAAACAATGTTTAAATCAATTAATATTTATTTCTTACAACCATTATTCAAATTAATGCCATCAAATTTATTTGCATTATTTATGAATCAAATTGATGATATTGAATCAAAGGATCCAGTTATTATTTTATCTCTTTTAAAGATTGGTCAAGAATTGGGCTTAGATGAAGAACCATTCCATAATGATAGATTAGTCTCTTTAAGATTCATTGAACAATTATTGAAAATTGATCAATTTAAATTAACTGTGTTCCAATTATTAACTTTCTCTAAGAAAAAATCAAAAATTATTCAACCATACATTTATCAAATTTTACAAGAAAATTGGAATATTTTCTTTGTAGATGTTAATTTTGAAACAAGAACTTATTTTGAAAGTTCTTTGAAAAATTTTATTCTTAGAGTTAGAGACTCAACTTATTCTCTAAGTAGAGACGCAAATAAATTAGCTAAAGCAAATAAATTCCCCATTGAACAAAAGGAAAAATTAAATCAAATTGAAATTGCTAGAAAATTTATATCCAATTTTTATAAATATTTATTAAATTGTACTATCCCTGGTATTCATTTCCAAAAAATTTCATTATCATTAAGTATGATCAATATTCTATTAGAATCTGGTCTTGATGAAAATGTGGAACCCATCGATACAGATAAGGATAATATTCGTGCTTGGCCATTCCATTTATCAATTTTAACTGATAAATATTTATTAAGATTATTAATTGATAATTTAAATAATAATCTTAATGATGTTCGTACAAATGCTAAAAAAATTTTAATTAATGCATTTAATAATGAAAATAAAAAAATTGCAAAAATTATTAATAATATGATTAATAAGGAAAATATTACAAAGAAGGCTAGAATTAATATGAACTCTTATCAAAATACTGAAATTGGTGCAACATTAGAATTATTCTTATTTGGTATCGCATCAAATAAAATACAGTTAATTAATGATCAAATTGAATTTTTACAAAGAGAAATTGAATTAGTTAAAAATGATCCATTGATCAATGCACAAAATAATATTAGTGCTTCATTTACTACATTAAACATGTTCTTAGATTCATTTAATCAAATTAATGAACTCAAAAATAATAATGATGATAATGATATTGAACAAATTAAGAACAACATTTGGCAACAAATTGTTAACAGTTGGCAATGGTCACAAGAATTAATGTGTCATGATTCAGCTGATGGTTTATTACCAAATAAATATTTAAATTCCAAATTATCTGATCGTGTAATTACTAGTTATGCATTTAAAGCAGTGAAAGAAAGTTCACAATTAATTGAAACTTTATTATTAAATTTTAAACTTAATTTGAATGATATGGACCAAATGGGTAATTATTTAATTGATCAATTATTTTCTATTCGTCATAGTGGTGCATTCCATGCAGTCTTACCAACTTTTAAAACATTTTGTATCAAATGTCGTCAATTAGCACCAGAAAAATTAAATATGTGGTTAAATTCAATCTTAGAATCATTAGAAGTGAAAACACAACATATTACTAGAAGATCTGGTGGATTACCATATTTAATTACAAATATTTTATCCACTGAAATTGATAAGGAAAGACCACAATTAAATAAAGTTTTCCAAAAATTATTAAATATTATTAAAACATCAAATGAATTAAAACATCAAGATAAATTAGATTTACCACAAGTTAATGCATTTAATTGTATTAAGGCAATTTTCATTGAGGCAAAATTATCTGATGCTTGTACACCATTTTTCCCAATTGCATTACAATATTCATTAAAATATTTTAAATCAGATATTTGGGCATTAAGAAATTGTTCATTAATGTTATTTACATCTTTACAAATACGTATATTTGGTAAAAATGGTAAAAGTATTAGTGCACGTCTTTTTTTTACTAAATTTAATGAAGTGAAAGACGTATTATTAAATATATTAAGGGAATCATTATTAATTGAACATGAAAAGGAATTAAATGGTGGTGATGACTCTAGAGAAGTGGAATCAATTTTCCTTGTCTTGAATATTTTAATGTGTTTAAAGCAAACACCAGGTTATGATGGATTAACTCCATTCATCTTGGAAGTTATCAAATGTTTAAGTAATAAACAATGGAAAATTAGAGATATGGCCGCTAGAACATTATCTGTCTTAATGGATGATCAAACCAATGATGAGAGTACTGATATTACCAAATTTTTGAAAAATGTGTCTATTAAGAATCAAAATAAATTACATGGTCATTTATTACTTCTTAAATACACTTTACAAGATAGTAATTTATCAATTGATAAAATTGCAACTATTGTTCAAACAGTGGTCAGTAAACATAATGAATTTATCTTATTAAATTCAAATTTCACTACTGTCAAATCATACCTTGAATTGATTGAAGTTATCTTCCATAAATATCCAACCATGATAAATGACACAGAAAAGAAACAAATTGTTTCCACTTTTGGTAATTACTTTATTGAATATAATTCTAAAGAATATGTGGTTAATGGTAGTGAACAACTTTGTCTTTCAGAAATATTATCATTCTTATTACAAAATGATGAAAGTGAAGATAAATTAATTATCGCTGCATTAGGTTTAGAGTCGTCATTTTTTGAAGTACAACATGTTGCCATTGATTATATTAATGATCACAGTTTATTAAAATTTGATGATATGGATATTATCAATAGATTAAAGGAATTATTACATGATGATAAGGTTATTGTTACTATCAAACCATCTATTATTAAATGTTTACAAAAAGTTGGTGATGTGTTATCATTTGATGATTTATTAATTTTGTTAAAGAATGATTCCACTGCTGAATGTATTAAATTATCTGTCATTGAATGTATTGGTCAAACAGTAACTGATAATGAATCTGTAGAACAAATGTGGGATGTCATTAAACCATACCTTAAAGATGATATTTCATACAACTTTAGAGTCGCTTCCTTAAATTGTTTAATTAATTGTTGTGATAAATTACAAACACCAATTATTTTATTTAATATTCATAGAGTACTTTTCGATGATGATATTGATTTAAGATTAATTGCAGCTGAGTATTTAAATAATAAATTCTTACCTGATAATGGTATCAAACAGGTTAAGTCACCCACTGTAGTCTCTAAGGAATTCATCAATGAATTTGTAAAGAGATTTGACAAGAGAGTCATTGAAAAAATTATTGTCGAATATATTATTCAATTTTTCCAAGATCAAGATCTTTTCACTTCAGTGGAACATTTCACTGGATTATTCGATGGTGAGAAGGATAACCAATACAGAGATGATATTGAATTAATGCAAGTCTATATTGATATCCTTTCACAAGTCACTAAGGAGCCTGTCAATTTACAGAATTTTATTCAACAATATTCTCAACAATTAATTAAATACCTTGATGACAATAATATTCAAGATGAACCATTAGGTTGGTTAGACAATATAGATGATATTGCCACAATTGTTACATTATTGATCTTACATAAAAAGTTCGGCGATATAAATGTGTTACAAAAAGCATTAAATCAACACAATTGCCATATCGATGTAAATAATTTTATATAGTTAATTGATTTACGTCATGTATAATAAATAAAATAAAAATTAAATATTTTTAAAAATTGATTTTTCAACAATTATACAAGGAAAGTGTATAGACAGTTTACATTGCTATGTCATTGGTCGATATTTGGTCTCATCTGTCACATTATTTGAATCAAAATGATTTGGTACAATTATGCCAAGTTTCAAAAAATATCAGTACTTTAGCACATTTAAAATTATACAAATCCATTAGAATCAGTGAAAAATGTGTCAAAAGAGATGACACAAACTGGTTTGATTCAGGTATTACATATATTGGTGGTTGTAGGGATCCTGATGCCACTGGTAATCAAAATGATATGTTTCTTTGGGACAAAATTGAAAGATTGTTAGAGTCATCTCATTTAGAAAATTTGAAATCTTTAGTTATTGAAGATGATCTGTTTGATGATTATCAATCCGGTTTTGTAGTTTTAAACAAATTGATTAGCGAATTGATTCAATTGGGTGAATTGGAATTGATTGATCTTAGAGATTGTAGATTACAAAAGGAATGGGAATTGCAGATTTTCAATTTGAAGAATTTAAGGTATATTCAAATTACTGATTGGACACAATTACCGAAAATTGGACATTTAAATCAATTAGAGAGTCTTAAATTAACTTTTACCCAATTGTTGGAGGTTCCATTGAAACCCGAGTTGTTGAAATTTGTGGATGATAATATTGTTGAATTAATCTTAGAATATGATGATTATCAAATGACTATTTCAAGTTATAGAATTTTCCAACAATGGAATCAATTGAAATTTTCTAAAGTAACAAGCTTAAAATTTCCCCACGTTCATCATCCTATAGATTTTGCACAAAATGCCAACGATACTCAAGTTAATGATATGTTACAAATGTTTCAATGGAACCAAATTGAAAAACTTGAAGTAACCAATTATTGTGAACTTATTGAATGTCATTGTTTCGAAGATTTTATTTTACAATTGACCCCAAAGTTAATCCAATTGAAATATCTTGGAATTATTGAAAGAACTTTACATCACAATAACGTGTCAAATCATTATAAGAGTGAAAATTGGGATAAGACAATTGGTAAATTTATTATTAATATCCCGAATGTTTCAACTAATTTAGAAACTTTGTTTGTTAAATTTGATTCAAGTGTAAGTGGTGAAAGTATAGACGCGGTAGATGGTAATTATATAAGAAGACGTAAAATTTATGATCAAATATTACCACATTTGAAAAATTTGAAAATATTAATCTTACCCAATATGTTACAATCCATTGCACCATATGAGATGTATAGTAATGATTTTATTTGGAATGGTTGTATTTGTAAACATTGTTCAAAAACATTATCCATATTAGATGAATTTATTATGAATCATCAAATTTATGATAAAGATTTATTAAAATTTAAAGATATCACCACTATGCAATTAATGTGTCTTATTGGTGATTTTTTACAAAAAAGATTAAATACAGATAGAATTAATTTTAGTTTAAATCAATTAGAAATAGCACCCAATATTGAGAATTGGAATTTCCATTCAACGCCATCCACCCATAGTATAATTCAACATTTTAATGATTATCAATGTGAAATTAATAATAATTGGTATTGGTGTCAAATTGTTAAATGTGTAGAACATTTTTTAAATGGATATATGTATCATATGGTACAATATATGCCCCAATTACGTATTGTAGTGATTAATGGTATTTATTTCCAAATTGAAAATAACGGTGATGATTCATCAGATAGTAGGTATGTACCTAATCATGAAACATTTTTTACTACAATATCAGATACAAGTTCCAGTAAAGCTTTGCAATGTCCCATAAATTTCCATACATTGTATAATTCTCAGGATTAATAATTAATGAAGAATTTCATTTATTAAGTAAAGCTCTCGAGAGACAAAAAATATTTTTTAAATTTAAAAAAAAAAATAAAAGTTCAAGTTTTGATCTTCAAATAAGGAAGTATACTGTAATACAAATTACAATCAAATGACTATGAAATGTTTAAAAGACTCCGCGATGGTAAGTATATGATTTGTGATTGGAGTCCGCATTGTCGATATTACTATTTGGGTAACAAACACTTCTATACGAATATTTCAAAATGTATAAAAAGGGATTTTATAACTACAAAACAGACATATAATGTAAATAAAAACAGCACACATGTAAATAATAATAATAATACTAATAATAATAATAATAATATATGTCAGTTACCTGAAGATTATGATAGGGTGACTAATTGGTTGAGGAATGGGATAAGTAAACCAAATAACGCAAAATTAATAACGCAAAAAAAATTAAATTATGATATACCACCAGTCAATGATCAGAATTATAATATAATTTGGTCTAAGGACTTTCAAAAAGGTGATGAAAAAGTTATATTGCCTATCTTAACGAGGATAATTTATCATAGAAATATATTTAGTTGGAGGCAATTGGAGCCATTAATATTAAAATTATATTCTAAGGGTAATTTATATGATATTAATAGAATTTATCAACAATATAAACAATATTGGTTACAAGAACAATTATCAGAGGAATTATTGATTAAATTAATAAATACAGAATTTATTATGTCAGATTTTGATAATTGTGAGAAATTAATTACTAGATATTTTTCATTAAATCTGCCGATACGTTCACAAGAAATAATATTAATTGCTTTGAAAATAATGATTTATAATAATGATATTAATAAATGTAAAGAATTTTTTATTAAATTTGTATCAAATGATGAAATTAATGCAAATACATTCATTAAATTTATTCAATTTTTGGGAAATAATAGATTAATTAAATTTATTGAATTTTTTTTACAAAAATGGATTGATAATAATTGTAAAATTGATATAAATTTATTAAGTGTCATTTTGTCGAACTATTTAAAAACCAATGACAAAGATTTAATACAAAATTTTATGGAATTACCCATAGTGCAAAAAATGAATTTTCCCCAAAGTATCAATTTCCAAATGATTAAATTTATAAATAATTGTTACCAAGAGAATAATATTGATCCGATTAAATATCAACAAATTAAGGATAAATTAATTTTAAAAAATGATTTACAATTAATTAATCTATATCAATTTGAAATATGTAAATTTGAAATAAAGCAGAATAAAAATGGTAAACGGAATGAAATTATTTTATTGGATGATATAATTCATGATATTAACGATACGTCGTTTCGAGATGAATTAATTGTGAAAAAATATATACAAGAAGGTAAATTGAATGAATTAATTAAATTTTATCAAGACGTGATTTGGAATAAGATTCAAAATGGTAATAATATTGATAAAATTATATTGCAGAAAAATTTAATGATTCAAAATTTAATTAAATGTTATCAAAGATTAAATACACAAGACAATACACAATATTTAATTAAAATGATCAAACAATTTATTGTGAATGATGTTAATAATTTAAGAAATTTCCCCAATGTGACACATGATAGTTTATTTAATCAATCAGATGAATATATTGAACTGTTAAACAAACTAAATGGGATGATAATTAACGATGATGAGAAAGGATTCAATAAATATTTCCAAATGAGTAGTAATAACAGGTTGATTAATATTGAAATATTATTTACTATTTTACGAACGTATCAAACTGAAATCCGTAGGGATTGGGTGTATCGTCAAATTGATGAATATATTAGAGAACGATGGAATGGTGATATTAAAATAATTTATAAATTGAATTTATATTGGATTAAGAGAATGATTAAAATATTACCATATTACCTTGAGTTTAATGAATCGACGACAAACAACAAAATTTGCAATAAGATACGTGACAGTACATTAATTAGTCAAGATAAACAACGGTATAAGCAATTGATAATAAGATATATCGATCAATTCAGTGCACATTTCAACATTGGTGATTGGTTACAGATAAGTGAACAATTTTATTTAATCAATGAATTAGATATATGTTATGGAATATTACAATTAACACAAACAAAATTACAAGAACAAACAATAAACGGTGTTAACCAACAATACATAGTTAAATTGTATTCACTTTATTATATGCAATTATTAAAATATTACACTGTCACATTGCAACCAAACGAGTATTTGGAAATTTTACAAGAATGGGCACGTGACGAGCGGGTCCAATTCCGGCATTACCACAAATGGAAAACGCACAAACAGCTCCGGCACTTCCTAAAACGGCAATGCATACCGCAAGGGGAAACCGGCCGTTTCCGGACACAGGTGGACATGTCGCTGGACACGCTGCTCGAACGGGCGGTGTCGGTGAAAAACGCCGCCCGTTCGGGACAGGGACAAATCATGGAGTTTCTGAATTGGGTTTGTCTGGACAATTGCCGCAATAGGAAGTGTGATTAATTAAATTAATTTTCATTGGTCAAAATTTAATTTATATGGAATTTTCCCTTTTCCCTTTTTTTGTTATTACAATTTAATACAATTTTGTTCTTACAATAACTAACATTACAATAATATTAACACTAACACTACAATAACATTAACATTAATCTAAACATGCCCAAGAATAGAATTATTGAAATGCAAAGAATCTTTCAACATTCATCAAAACCATTATGGTGGAGGCATCCAAGATCACCATATCTACTGTATCCATTTTTTGGTTTGATGATTGTGGCCGTCGTGGGTCCATTATTGTATGTACCCAATGCCGTAAGAGGTATAAAGGCTCCTCGGAAGGATCAACAACAATAAAACAGGAAAGCATTGAAAAGAATTGGAAATAGAATTAAAGATATTGATTGTTCTTTCTTCTATATATTAAAATTAATTCACTTATATATATTTCATATTACAAAATTTATTACTATTATTAGTATTATTATTACACATTACCACACAAATTGCACTTTTTTTATCATATGCTAAATTGCTTAACACAAATTCAAACTAACCCCAAATATCATCCGCTTCATCATCTAATTCACCATTCAAGAAATCTTCTAACAATTGCTGTTGCTTTTTCTCCTCCAATATTTTCTTCTGTTGTTCAATTTTTTCCTTTAATGTAAGTAATTTATCGGGGGAAAGTCTACCATTATTATTATTACTATTACAATCACTATTACTATTATGGCTATGGCTACTACTAGAATCACTGGAACTTGGTGGTGTCAATGGTGTTCTGTTTTTTATCCTACCGCTGCCACTAGTTTTACTATTATCTCTACTATTGGTTGGTGGTTTTCTTTTAATACCAGGTAAATTAACAGATGAATTAGAATTATTATTTTGTGTTATATTTAATTTATTATTATTGGATTTCTTATTCGTACTAACGTTATGAGAACTATTGGTTTTCTTTGTTGTATTGTTTGATTTTGTTGGGGTACTATCAGCCACATCGGCCCATTTAGAAACTAAAGTCATTGAATTGTATTAAGTTATCACTCACTTTTCGATGTTATTCAATTTTTTAAAAATTATTTTTTTGAATTTTTTGATTTTTTTTGAATTTCTGAATTGTTTTTTTTTTCTTTTTATATGGAAAAATTTTGAATTTACCTTAAGGTTATTGATTAATTTATTTGATATAAAACTTCAGTAACTGATACATTGGGAATTTCCGTATATCTAGAGCAAGTAGATATATCTGCATTTAATTGAAAAGATATTAAGAAAGCTAAAGATATTTATTAAAAAAAAATAAAAAAATGAATACAAAGGAGACAAATATTGAAAATAATTCCTTAAATGCAACAAATTTTAATTTACAAAGGAAATCACATTGGGAAAATTTTAAAGAAAATGTTTGGAAGGAAAATTCAGGTGTTATTTTACTTTGTATTGCACAATTTTGTAATAGTGTAATGATTTCATCTACTAAATTATTAGAGACAAATACTGAATCTAGGGATGAAAATATTAAACCATTACAAATATTATTAGTAAGAATGGCAATCACATACGTGGGGTGTCTTATTTATATGAGAATTTATAAAGATTCAATTCCTGATGTTTATTTCGGTGCCAAAGAAATTAGAAAATGGTTATGTCTTAGAGGTATTTGTGGTTTTGCTGGTGTCTTCGGTTCTTATTTCTCATTAATGTATTTATCAATTAGTGATTCTGTTTTAATTTCATTCTTATCACCATCAATGACAATTGTATTGGCTTGGATTATTCTTAGAGAAAAAATAAATCGTTATGAAATATTGAGTTGTATATTATCACTTATGGGTGTAATATTAATCGTTAGACCAACATTCATCTTTGGTGATACTTTATCCACTGATATAACTAATCAACATCCATCAGTTGAATCACAAAATCCACATGATCGTCTAACAGCAACACTAGTGGCATTATTTGGTACAATTGGTATGAGTTCAGTGTATATCATTATTAGATTCATTGGTAATAAAGCACATGCAATTATGGCAGTAAGTTATTTCTCTTTAATCACTTTAATTATTTCAATTTTAGGTATTACATTTATTCCATCAATGAAATTACAAATCCCAACAACATTAAGAGAATGGCTTTTATTCTTTAATCTAGGGTTTATGGGGTTTTTCTTTCAATTATTATTAACAATTGGTATTCAAAGAGAAAGAGCCGGTAGAGGTTCTTTAATTCAATATACACAATTAATTTATGCAATTTTTTGGGATATCGTATTATATAAACATTTACCAAATATTTGGTCTATTTGTGGTATGATTATTATTGTCGGAAGTACATTGTATGCAATTAATAAAAAGAGACAATTAAATCAACAAGAAAATATTGATCCTAATAATAATATCGGTAATAATGATGGTATGGTAATAGATAGTAATAATGAACAAGAAAGTTTTGAATTCGATAATATTAGTGTTAATAGAGAAAATTCAAGAATTGATATTAATCCAATAACAAAAGTTGGTAGTAATAGAATTAATTTTGAATCTGATATTGAATTAGATGATTTTGATATTGGTGATGCAGATGATGATAATGATATTGTTATTGAAAATGATCATATTCAAACGAAAAATTAATTATAGTTTCTGTGTTTTTTCAAAGAAAACTAAGACTTATCTCAATACATTTCTTTTACTATACTTTATTGCCAATATTTTCATGTGATAAATTAATGACACTTTTAATGATGTAATAATACAATACCAAACACATTTTTAAAAACTAAAATATGATATACAAATAATATAAAAGATATTAAAAATATACGATTATAATAAAACATTTTTATTAATAATTCTTTAGTAGTATTTTAGCTTTTATAAATACTCTCATAAATTGCAAATAACAATATTTTCTACGTACAAACAAAAAAATGTACCTTAATAAATTAAATAATTTTATTCAATTTCAAATATTTTCATTATCTTCAGCTGATGAAGAAACATGAAATCACCCCGTTGAAATCAAATAATTAATTTACCAACCTTATTTCCTCCACATCGAATTGTCACTGAAAGATGCCAACTAAAGTTTAAATTCCACTTTTTTGCTCATTAGGGAAATTCTATTCCGAGAAGAGATAAGAACTGTATTCAATATATCACTCAAAAAAAGAAAAAATATACACTAAAATTATGTTAACAATTAAATACTACTTTTCCACTCCAACGATAACCTAATTATCATCATGAAACAACAGCTGTATACTACACTGACTAACAATTTACCAATTACAAATTTTAACTTAGAAAGGAAATCACATTGGGAAAATTTTAAAGAAAATATATGGAATGATTACTCTGGTGTAATATTATTATGCATAGCACAACTTTGTAACAGTATTATGCTTTCATCTACAAAATTATTAGAGACAAATAAGGAAAATGAAGGTAATAATATTAAACCATTACAAATATTATTAGTAAGAATGGCAATAACCTATATAGGTTGCCTCATTTATATGAGACTTTACAAAGATAATGTCCCTGATGTTTATTTTGGTGCCAAGCAAATAAGGAAATGGTTATGTTTGAGAGGTATATTTGGTTTCACTAGTGTTTTTGGTTCATATTTCTCATTGATGTATTTATCAATCAGTGATTCTGTATTAATTGCATTCTTAGCACCATCAATGACAATTGTACTGGCATGGATTATCCTTAGGGAGAAAATTAACCGTTATGAAATATTGAGTTGTATATTATCATTATCTGGTGTAATTTTAATTGTTAGACCAACTTTTTTATTTGGGGATAAGATTTTATCAATTCAATCAGATGATTCATTGGTGGAAAGTAAAAATCCAAGGGATAGGTTAATTGCAACATTGGTGGCAGTTTTCGGTGCTATTGGTACAAGTACAGTGTATATTATTATTAGATACATTGGTGATAGAGCACATGCAATCATGGCAGTGAGTTATTTTTCTCTAATAACTTTAATTATTTCAATTTTAGGTATTACATTTATCCCATCAATGAAATTACAAATCCCGACAAATTTAAAAGAATGGCTTTTGTTCTTTAATTTGGGGTTTATGGGATTTTTCTTTCAATTTTTTTTGACGTTAGGTATTCAAAGGGAAAGGGCAGGTAGAGGTTCTTTAATTCAATATACACAATTAATTTATGCATTATTTTGGGATATTGTCTTGTATAATCATTTACCCAATATTTGGTCTATTTGTGGTATGGTTATTATTGTCGGTAGTACATTGTATGCAATTAATAAAAAGAAACAATTGAATGAACAAGATCCAACCAATAATATTGGTAATAACGATGGCATAGTTGTTGATAATAATGATGAGGAAGATGAAAATCTTGACATTAATAATATCACTATTACATTAAGTGAACTACATCAAGATCTTAAACCAAATTTTGTTAGTAATTCATCATCTGATATTCAATTAACAGATTTTGAAATTAGTGACGATGCTGAACCTTTAACAAATAAAGTGTAAATTATGTTGTGGTACGTCGTGCATATGATAATCTTTTACATGCTGCTATTTGTACATCATCTCAAATTTGTGTTTCTTCAATTCAAATAATGAAATGTCACAAAAAAAATTCCTTTGAAAAGCAAAATTATTTTTTAAAAGAATAACAAAATAGGTAATGAACGTTAATAAAATTCTAATAAATGGATTGATATTAAATAATAAGACAGTTTACAAGCATTGGTATGAATTACAGAACAGGGAGAAGATTAAATTCATTGATAAATTTATTTTGATATATTCTAATAAGTATCCAACTTCAAAAACAAATCAATCTTTAAAAATCTTAAATCCAAAGGGCGGTTACACCAAAAATAATTTTAATAATCTGGAAACACCTAATGTATTTAGTGTATTTTATGAAGAGATATTGAAAAGCAGTTGTATTGGTGATTATTGTCAAAGGTTTAAACATCCAGATTTTCATAACTTATTGATCAAAAAATAGCATTGGTTTTCAATAAAGTTAATCATTGAATGGATTATAATTTATGTATAACAAAAAGTCGCTACATAATATAGTTAAACATATAATATTAATATAATAAATAATCTTTTTCTTACTTTATATTAAAGTTTGTTTATGATTAGGGGCGAGAATCTTTAGAGAAATAATAATACTAGTGAAGGTTGGGTAAATTTTATTTCTTGTGTTATTTACTGTTTTATATATTTTATTCTTCCTAAATTTATAGATAATTGTTATAGATTATTTTATTTCCAAAAATTTCAAGTAATATTTCCGAATTAATTATTTTGTGCAATTATAAACTGAAAAATTAAAAGAATTAGAGATTATCAAGAAAACAAAAAATAAAAATCAATCTACTTTAACTCTCTAGACTAAGTCTCCACGATAAATTGCTTGTGAAATAAAATATACTAGAGACAACAATACATATAATTTTAGTACCAACGTCTTATTTTTAGAAATAAAAAAAAAATCTTTTCGGGAAAATATTTAATTATAAGTTTTAAAAACATTTATGTCAGCGACATTATATAAAACAAATATAAAACTATATAAAAACAAATTAAATAAAAGCAACAGTCAAATAATTAAAATAATTTAAAAACTTAAAGCAAATGGAATACAAAATGCACATTGTTTAACAAGTACCACGATAATTTCTCTTAACACGTTCTTTAATTTCTTCTTTAATTTCCTTTTCTTTTGGATTTTCCTCTAAAGAAAAATCATCTTCTACAGAGGCAACAGTAGATAATAATTTATAAATATAATTATGTCTTTCTTCAATTGTCTTCTTGGTCTCTAATGCTAAGATTTCATTTTGAATAAATTTATAAGAATGAATTAATTTCAAAACAATCATTTCAACATCTTTTAAAAGTAATTGTGCTAAATCTAATTTCATTTCACTTCTAAATACTACTCTTAATACTTCCCATTGTTCAGTATCATCAGTAGAATGTGGTAATGGATAATTTGGTACAATCCAACCACGATTTCTTAACAATGAAGAAATTAATGATTGTGGAATCTCTGGATATTTTTCATTAAAACTCTTTGATAATTTAAATGCCACTAGGGGAATACCCGGTTTATAATTAGAATAATTTGTTAAATATTCATTAATATTTTCTGGAACTGTGTTATCGGTAATTGTTTCATGAATGGAACTAATAATATCAATATTACCCATTAAAGTTGGATTCTTCAATAATGCAAATGAAAATGCTCTAGCGACAAAAAGAGATTTTTTAAATTGTTCTTGATAACCATTTTGACCCAATGAAATAAAATTATAATATTGATGAATGACTTGGAAACCTGGTCTTGAAAAATTTAAATTAAATGTTTCCTCGACACCACCAAGATATTTTAATCTAAATTTAAGATTATTTGGTAAATAATTTTCATCTTTCCAAAGTACCCAACCTAATCCAGGGGTAGTTAACCCAAATTTATGACTAGAAGTGTTAATGGATACAACACGATCATTATTAAAGCACCAATTTTTCAAATGAACTTTATTTAATTGTTCTTGTGAATAACCAAATGGTACAATAAATCCACCAGATGCACCATCCATATGAATTGGAATTGGTAAATTAAACCAATCTGAATGTTTTTGTTCAATTTTAGTCAATACTCTATTGACATCCTCTACATTTTCTAAATGACCTGTGTATGTGGTCCCCATAATGACAAATAACCCAATAGTATTTTCATCAACATATTCCTCCAAAGAATTTGGATCAATACCAAAATTTGATTCTTGAGATACAGGTACAATTCTACATTCCACTTCAAAATAACGTGCAAATTTTTCTAATGCCACTTGACAAGCACTCGACATAATAATATTTGGTTTCATAACTTTATTTTCTGCTTCATCCCCCCATTTTGCCCTAAATTTAGCTTCCCAATTTTTCTTCATGGCTAATCCACCTAACATAATTGCCTCAGATGAACCAGTGGTACTACAACCAATAGGGGTTAAAGAATCGTCAGCATGCCATAATTGTGCCAAGATGGCAATACAACGTTGACTAATAGCGATTAATTGTGGGTATTCATCATTATCAGCAATATTTTTATTAATATTTTCTTGAATTAATCTTTGTGCAATCTCTGTGGTCTCAGTATTGACAAACGATGCTAGATTTAAATGTGGATTACCATCCAAATTTAATTCGTTATGAATTAATTGGTAAGTGTATTCTGGATCAAGACCTCTTTGTGGGATCTTATATTTATTGATAAGTCTATTATGCCCCGTATTTGAAATTAATTCCGTCTTGGTATTTAATTTAGCAGCAGTTTCATTCTCTTCTAAATGTGCCAATTGTTGTTGATACATTGAAAGTAAAGTAGTCTCTGGGACTAAACGATCGATTTTTTTATTGTGTGACTTATTTTGGTGTTTATGTAGCATTGGTTTTTATTGTATTACGGTTATAGTGGTATTAAATTGTATTAAAATGTCAAAAGTTGTTCAAAAATCTTAAAATTTTTCGAAGGGGAGATTTTAAGGGGTTTATTTTTGTGACACAAAAAATAATAACAAATTTTTAGTTGCAAAATGCATATATAAGTATCCTGGAAGGTAATAAAGATTCCTTTTGATTGAAACAAAAAATGTCACTTATATTGGATGTATTATAGTTTATATACTTTTCATAAAAAACGGGATGAGAGCACTAAATAGAGAATTAAACATCTACTAAGATCAGGAACGTACAAGATAATGTTAATATACATTACTGACATGTTCATATAGGTATCATAATAAAGCAACGATAAAGGCAAAAAGACCAATATTAAAAATTTTGGCATGCTTAACAGCACCATTCATAGTTTGTGTGTCAACAGAAGCCACAAACGTAGTTGTTGTTTGCATTACATTACCAGATTCCAATGTAGAACTAACAACTGAGGCATAGTTACTTAGAGTATCATCAGAATTCTGGCTTTCAGGTGTTAAATAAAAGGTGTAAGAGTTGTTAACAGGTTCTACAGATAAAATATATTGATCATCAGATATAAAGGCAAAAAATTCTTTGGCACCATTGTAAGTTAATAAACCGTTTGAAATAGCAAACCCATTTGTAGCAAATGATGAATTACCTGCGATAATTCTGCCCTCCGTAGTAACAACAGCATAAACATCATCAGAAAACTTTAACTCACCGGCACTGGAAATAAATAAATCATTATCTTTGGAAAGATCAAGTGTTATCATTGTATTATTACCAGTAACATAAAGGGCAGTACCGTTAATCGGTTCAGTGATTAGATCAAAAAATTCACTGTCAGCAGAAACTATCTGTGTTAAGATAAATAAAATAATATATGAGAAATAAAAGAATTGCATTTTAGTTCCACACGTTTTGTTAGTAGACATAATATGAAATGAAACTTAAAAAATCAATAACATCGAAAAGGAAAGAAAAACCAAACAGAATAAATTCATCTTTCTTTCTCTTTTTAAAGCTATTTATATCAGAATAATTTCAAAATCTCGTGTTTTAATGTTGGTTGATTTTTATTGCAACAAAAATAGGAAAAAAATAGTCTAAATTACGTTGTAATTCATTTTCATACTCATTATTGCGTTATTATATTTGAAACTAGGGAGTAATTTAAAATAAAAATGGATTGAATTGTCTATTTGCCATAAATACTGATATATAATCTAATTAAATATTATATATTTTAGTTTTGTTTTCATGTAATAAAAGAGTATGTACTTAAATAAGTATATAATAATAATAAAAAATATAGAATTAAAATTTGGTACAATGACATTCATACAAAATAAGACAATAATAATAGTAACAAGACTAAAATGTTTCTTTTATTAAATACAATGTCCTTATTTCCTAAATTTTTAATTTCTTTCCCTTGCTTGCGACCAGCATTATAACCACAATCGTACATATCTTGAAGATTATACGTTGTATTATCCATATAGATCCTGTCTT
>JAJLYE010000062.1:0-45908 GCA_030571715.1 Grigorovia jiainica (nom. inval.) | reverse complement strand
ATAAAATACAAATAAAATGAAATGAAATAAAATGAAATAAAATAAAATAAAATAAAATAAAATAAAATAAAATAAAATAAAAAATAAAATTTCTCAATCGTTCACTATTGAGAACTCTCTAAATTAACATGGGTAATGGTAGTACCTCTAACACATATAATTGACTAACTACAACATCTCTAGTATGAAATAATAGGTACTCTTAATTCATAGTCGTGACCAAATTCATGATCTAAAATCATCAGATCTATGACATCCAACAACAATGGGCGTGTGGCGCAGTTGGTAGCGCGCTTCCCTTGCAAGGAAGAGGTCTCTGGTTCGATTCCTGACTCGTCCATTAATTTTTTATTTTTTACCTTATTAAATTTTTTTTTTTTAAAGATTAATTAAATTTCAACTTTAATATTATTAATATGTTGAACATTGCTTGTATAATCATGTTGTTTCTTTGTTTTTGATTTGATTGAAATAAACAATGTCGATTAACCCATTGACATTCCATTTACCTACCATTTACGCTGTAGCAACACCAATAATAAATAAATCTGCCCTAGCAATTATTAGAGTATCTGGTACTCATTCTAATTATATTTATCAAAATTTAATTAAGGGTCCCACTAATAATTTAAATAATTTAAATAATTTAAATAATAATTTTTTTTTAAAACCAAGGAAAACACATTTAAGGAAAATTTTTGATAATAATGGTAAATTTATTGATGAATCACTTATCGTATTCTTCGAAAAATTTAAAAGTTTCACTGGTGAAGATACATTAGAGATACAATGTCATGGTGGTTCAGCAATAATACAAACAATTTTAAACACTATAAGTAAATTAAATAATCCACAATCTAATCATATAATTAGAATGGCTGAACCAGGTGAATTTGCTAAGAGATCTTTCCAAAATGGTAAACAAAATTTAATTAATTTAGAGAAAATTAATAATTCAATTAATGCAACCACTTGGGAAGAATTAAAATTGATTAATAATGTCACCCAAAAACATATTAATATTTTCCATAATTGGAAAATTGAATTAATTAATTTAATATCAAATTTAACAGCAATGACAGATTTTATTATTGATGAAGATAATGATTTGGAAACAATTCAAATGCAAAAAAAATTATTAATTTCAATACGACATAAAGTAATTAATTTACATGAAAAAATACAAATTTTTTATAATAATTTACAAAGAACAAATATTTTACAAAATGGTATTAAAATTTCTATTATTGGGCCTACAAATGTTGGTAAATCAAGTTTATTAAATAAATTAAATAATGATCAAGATATTGCTATTGTAAGTAATATATCTGGTACCACTAGAGACTCCATTGATACAAATTTAACTATTAATGGATTTAAAATTATATTGACTGATACTGCTGGTATACGTAATCATTCATTAGACCCCATTGAACAAATTGGTATATTAAGATCTAAGAATAAATTAAAACAATCTAAATTGATCTTATATATGATTGATATTACAAATCCACAATTAGATCCTGAATTATTAAAATTAATGCAAGATAAACAAATTATTATCTTAATTAATAAGATAGATTTATTGGATAATAAAGACTCTATAAAGATTGATCAATTACGTCAACAATTGACCAATTTTAATTGCCATTTGATTGATATTATCCCCATATCATGTACAAATAATAAAAATATTGATCAATTGATTACCACATTGACTGAAAATTTCCGTAAATGGTTTACTCAAGATAACTTTAATAACGATATGGATCCAATTATATTATCGCAAAGAATTCAAGACATTTTACAAAATGATATTTTAGTAAATTTAAATAATTTTAATGATTCATTTCAAGGAATATCTGATATTACTATTCAATGTAAATATCTTCAAGATTCCTTATTGGGGATAACTAAAATTTTAGGTGAATCTGTTGGTTTAGATGAAATATTAGATGAAATATTTAAACAATTTTGTATTGGTAAATAATTATTCTTTACAAACATTCTTATTTATTTATTCATTTATTTATCTAATGTTGTTATTATTGTTTTTTTATATATCGCTTATATTTTGTATAAACAATCAATTATATACCAAACGATTTACTAATATTTTCCTTCACTTGTCTTTCAAATTCAGCACGATTATCTCTCCAAAGTATACAAGCATCAATATTTGCACCACTCTCTATATTTGGTTCACTCAACATACTCATTACACTCAATAAAATCTTTTCAATACTTTGCACTGGTGACCATCTCTCTTCAGCTAATTCATATTGATTGGGATCATTACCAGGCTGATGTAAAATGGAAATACAAACTTCACCATTAGGATAAACATTTGGATGTAATATACTTGGTGTAAATGTCATCTTTGGTGGTGATAAGGGATAATCTTTCGGGAAATCTAATTGTGCATTAAATACACCACCTTCATATGGTGTATCTTGTGGTCCCATAATTAAACAATCCCAATGGAAAAGATCACCTTCTGTAATGGGTGATGCTACAATACCTTCAGGTGGATCCAATTCTAATTGTTGTAATTCCTTAAGTAATCTACGTTGTGCTGTACGTGACATATTATATATTCCTTCCCTATTTTTGTCTTTATTAATCTCTTGAAATTAACTTATAACTTTTAATATAAATTTTAATAATATCAAATGTCAAGTATTATTATTATTAAAAGATTAAATTTTAAAATACTTGAAATTTTAAAAAAAAAATCTCGAAGACTATTATATATTTAAAACTATTAAAAAGTTCGACAAATGATTGTCTATAACGGTGATAAATATGCATGTGTGTCATGTATTAGAGGTCATAGATCATCTACTTGCAAACATGCACACAGAATGTTAGTGAAAGTAAGAACAAGAGGTAGACCATCACCCTTGGACATTAGAGATGTCATTATGGTGGATGTTAACTCTAGGGTGAAAAGAGAACCACATAAAAATCCTTTTCCTAATGATGATGAAGTGGATGTGGATAACCAAAATGTAATGGAGTTGGACATTAAGGATACTTGTTGCTCTAATAAAATGAAAGATGAATCACAACCAATTATTTTCATTAAAGTGAAAGAAACTCAAAAGGCAAAAATGGTAGATGGTAAATTACAAATCTTAATACCGAAAGAAGGTGTGGAAAATATTGATAATGAAGCTGACTGTTCAAGTTTTATGACTGAAAAGGAATTCTTAAAGAAACATTCAAATTTTAATTCACAAATTAATTCACAAATTAATTCATTGGTTAATTCACCGTTACAAAATTCTGTAGTTACAAATTTATCCAATGAAACTATTACCAATACAAATGTTAATACAACTAATGATTTATTGCAAAATTCATGTTGTTCAAAACCTAACTCAGCACCACTTTCGAATAATATAAATAATAATTCTAATAATATTAGTACTGACTCTAATCATGTCGATAATGCTATTGATTTCCAACAATTTATATCTAAGGAAATGACGCAACAAGAAAATACAATGTCACCAATATCGACAAGTTCATCAAATGATGCTTTCATTCAAAGATTAAATGATCAAAATGAAAATAAAAGATTACAAGTAGATGTATTTACACCAAAGGGTATTTCATTAAATGCAAATTGTACTTGTGATTCAAATAATTGTCAATGTTTAAATTGTTTAATTCATAGAAATGAAGATGAAATTAATAAATTTATTAAAGATAGTGGTATCCCATTGACAAATATATCATTAGATAATAAGGCAACAAATCCAAATCAATTGACAAGTTGTTCAGTAGAGACATGTAGATGTTCATTAATTGATTGTATGTGTGCTAAATGTTCTGTACATCCAACAGAAATAATACCTTTTGAAAAAATTTATTATAAAGGTTTATTTAATATTCAATTAAGACGTAAGACAATAATAAAATTTAAGAAAAAATTAATTCCATCAGAATATTGGTGGAAAATGTTGACCGTAAAGATACCAGCATTAGATGATGATATATTGTATAATTTGGATTTAAATGATTGGTTTAATAATTTATTGAAAAAACATTATAATGAATTTTTAGATGAACAATCTGATTGGTATTTAATAAATGATTTAGAAGGATTTTATGTAATTTGAGAACGATAGGGGAATGATTTAGAAAATAAAGTTGAAAATAATGAAAATAATTAATTAATAATATAAAATAACTTTGCATAATTGACTCCATGAGTCAATAAATAAATAAATCAACGAGAAATAAATTAAAACAGAAAAAGAAAAGATTTATGCTAAGTGTATTTTAAATATTGATATTCTAATGCTATTAATGACCAAGGCTAACTGAATTAAGTACAATATAACATATATTGATACTTTAGAAAAGGTTTACAAAAAGAAAAATGTATTGATAAATTATATATAAAAATAAAAGTAAAGAACATATAATAATAAAAGTGAAGAACATATAATAATAAAAGTAAAGAACATATAATAATAAAAGTAAAAAACATATAATATTCTAAAATTATTCATAAAACAGTTTAACAACAGAATAAGCTAGATTCTTTCAATGATATAATTAGCCTCACGTTTACCACTTTCCCAAGCACCATAAACACAACCAGCGCCATCCATAATAGTATGTTCACCAGCAAACCTAATACGTGAATCTTGACCTTCACTAGTGGCAATAATCATATCGATAGCATCATCACCAGGTTTACAAGCTGTATATGCACCACGAGAATATGGTGAATTTGACCAATTTGACGTAATAATATTCATTAATCTTGGGCTCTTGGAGTCATTAATTTTATTGGTATTTTCTTGTTTTTCGATACAATTAATCATTGGATCACTACCCATTGTAGTTAATAATTTATCAATTGCTGGTTGGAAAAATTTGGCAATTTCTTCTTTATTTTCACTAATTGATTCAATATATTGTGTTAATGGTTCTTGAATAATTACCATAAAACTTGGTGTATCATTAATTTTTGCAAAATTAATAAAATATAATGGATGATTCCAACAATTCATTTCTGGTTTTGGATCATTATTAAATTGATTTAATAATTCTTTAAAATCAGTTGCATTACGAATTCTCTCCACATATTCTTTAGACGTTTGTGCTAATGTAATCATCTTGGTACTTTCGTTCGTCCAAGTACATTTATCAAATTCTAAGATAACTTTTCCTAAACCACCAACATGCATTGTCTTAAATGCATCTTGAATCCTTTTCTTTAATGGTGGATTAAATTCAATTCTGCCTGGAATCTTATTGTTATTTTCAACTGGTAGAGTAGATAATTCTAATACACTTTGCGGGATAGTTACAATAACATAATCAGCAGTATGTGTTGTACCATCAGTAGTGGTGACAATAACTTCATCGCCTTTTCTAGTGATGGAATCTATTGCTGTATTCAATTGTAACCATTCCTCGGGGAATGTTTTGGCGATTCTTTTAACACAAACGTCGAAATTCAATACTAATGCATTTCTACCTTGATGACCAAAATAAGTGTCTTTAGCACTTAAGTCTTTCCAATCGAATCCATGCCATAATTCTAAGAAACGACAAATTTGTGGTGTATATTGAATTTGATCATCAGTTAAAAACTTACGTTTTTCAAACATATAACGCAAGATTAATTCAAAAAATGATACATCAGGTACATCTAAACTTTGTTGATAGTGTAAATCGGTATATTTCTCAATTTCACGATCTACAATCTCTAATCTCATATTGGGATTCCTATCTAAACGGCCCTTTTCCTTATCAATATAAATATTAAAGTCATCATCGAATATAAAGGGAGCACCTTCACCAGATTCTACTTCTTCAATGAACAATTCATTACATAAAGTATCATGATGCCAACTAGCACCAAGGTCATATTTCCTCTTACCATCAAAACCTGTAACCGTATGTAATCTACCACCAATTCTATTTAAGGCTTCAAAAACTTTAACGTCTTTAATACCATTTGAATGTAATGTGGAGGCAGCTTTCAAACCTGCAATACCAGCACCGATAACAATAACTCTAGGTTGGGGCATTTTTTATAATGATTTTGTATACTTTGTAACAAGATTATTCAATATTACAGTAGTAACTTTTCTGTAGTAATTACTGAGATGAGTTTTAAAACTTTTCGAGAAAAAAAAGTTTTTGATGAGATTCGGAGATTTGGTGATTTTCATGTGGGGTGATGCAAATGTTGTTGTTATTATAGATGTTATATACTGGATATGTAAAGGAAAATATATTGCAGAAGGATATTAATTAGGTAAAATTTTCATTAAACCATTGTAATGAAGCCAATAAATCTTCTGATAGGAAATTATCGTAGGGAGTCACAGATAATTCACGCATTGGTGAATCATTGTTTATTAGATTGGAATCATTATCATTGATAATATCTTTAACGTTCACAGGTCTTGTTTCTTTGTTCTTGTCATTATTCAATTTACTTGAGATGTCACCTTCATATGTGGTCCAATGACTATTGTCTTCTGTATTGTTTGTAATGTTATTATCGGTATTAGTATCGGTATTTTCAGCAATAATGGGTTCATTCTTTTCATTGACACGATGGAATTGTTCAAAATTATTCTTATTAGAATTACTATTACCATGATTAAAATCAATTATTTGTCCCATGGTATTAGCAGAATGACTCAATCTTTCGTGACAAATATGATTTAACATCTTTATACACCATAAACATTCATCTATCATTACAGGTTTATTGATTGTATATGCGTTTTTTATTGTATTCCATAGGGGCATTAATTGTGATAAAATGTGGGTATATTCATTTGTTTGTATCCCCAAATAAATCATTATTATAGTAACCAGCGTAACGGTAAATAATTGTGAAAGATTATTCCACCACGGTATAAAAAAATTCTTGTCATTAATTATTTTAGTTATGACTTCAATGGAAGTCTTATTAATTCTTAATAAATATTCTAAGTTCATTGGTAATACAAACGGTCTAGGTTTTTGAAATTCCACCGGTGATTCTATAAGAGGGAAAATTGATCTTAACTCAAAACTTAAAGCTACATCCAAATATGTTAATAAAGGTTGAAGGATGAATAAATTCTCCCTTGGTTGTGTTTCATTTTTATTTTCATTACCATTCTTATCAAAATTTTGTTTAGTAATTGTTTGATAATTTATAAGCCAACTAGTTAATCTATCCCTATATTGCATTGATTGCTCAAGAGGCATTTCCTCATCTTTACATTTTTGAAATTCAAATATCAATAATGAAAGGTCATACATTGCAACTGTTTCCTTAGTGAACCATGACTTAAATTTTAGTTCATTTGAAGCTGATGACGGATTATTTTCATCATCTTCTTCATAGACATTATTGCTAGGTCTAATCATATCGTCTACTGGTAATTCTAATTGATAACCTCTACCAATTTGGAAACTTAATACTTTATCCATAATAAAACAACACCAATAACAATGCCAAGCTTTTAATTCTTCATAATTTCTATGATTTAATGGGAATTGGTTGATTTCTAATGCCATACCTTTACAAATTCTAATGGCTTCACTAATTGCCTTCCAACAACTTGTTTGTCTATGACAAGATCTTAAATAAAATGCAATCAATAACCATGATTGAATTAATTCGAATGATTCCCATTCGAATGATAAAGTAGAGACAATATGATAAGAATAATTGAATAAATCTTGTTCCAAATTTAATTGTGATCTAATTAATCTTAATTCTATATCAGTTAATTCATGAATATCAGAGTTAACATTACCATCAATAAATCTAATTGATGTAATGATAATTAAGAAAAGTAATGATTTGAAAAGAATATTTGATCTATTATGTTTATGATTATTATTAATAGTATCATTTTTAATCATTGTTAAAAATTTATTATTAAATTGTTTCCAAAAGATATCTTCATGAATAATACTAAAAATTGGATTAATTTCATTAAAATAGTATCTTAATAATTTATAAATTATTGTTAAATGTTTTGGATCATTAAAATTCCAAAATCTTATACCATTTTTATTTGTAATTAAAGATTTATGTGAAATTTGTGGGAATTTACCACCCGCCAAATTGAATCCATAATTTTGAATTCTGGGTCTCTTTAAACCCTTTGCGTCAATAATATCATCAGGTAATTGTGATAATAATGAACCACCAAAAAAATATGGTAATACACTTTGATAACGTCTATGAAATCTATATTTATCTAATGAATAACTAAACCAAGGTGATTTATGTGTTTTCATATTTAAATTATCAAAATTAATTGCTTTTAGATTTTTATTTAGCATTGAGGAAACATGATAATCAGATATTGTTAGATTGGAAGTCCAAGATGAATCTATAAATTCTGGTTGAATAACATTATTAGGTGTTGCTCCATAATTGGTCTTTTTAGTAACTTTATAATTGTTTAAATTAGCCCTAGCAATTAAATTATTGTTATTAGGTGTGTTAGTTGTAATGTTATTTAATTCTTGTTCATTGTGATAAGATATAATATTTGGAGTATTTGAACTAATTGAATTATGAGATTTATTAGTTGTAATTGAATTTGGTGAAACTGATTTTCTTGATTCTGGTGTAATTATTTCAGTGGCCTCCAAATCAGCTATTTTCCTAATGTTATTACTGTTGTGTCCAATAAAGCTGTCTATTGAATCAATAGTATTATCTACATTTTTCTTTAAATTAGCTAATTCAGGTACAATTTTAATTGAATCGACATCGGTCATATCCTTTAAATTTATATTTGAATTTGAATTTGAAATTGAATTTGAAATCAATACATTATTCATTGGAGATGATTCATCAAATGATTTCTTATTATTAACAATTTTAGCTCTTTGCTTTCTAGTTTCTGGATATTCACAAATTTGATCCTTCTTTAAACAGTTTGAGCATGGTTCATAACCATTACATTTAACTTTGCGCTTCCTACAATTTGTACAAGCGAATTTTCTCTTTGTATTCTGTATGATCAGCATTATGTTTATTATGGATGGAATAAAATAAAAGTGTGGAAATTTTTTCACAGTTTTTTTTTTTTTGTTTTAAAATTAAAATTTCGGAATTTTGGAAATTTTTGCACAGCGGTAGCTTTAACGAGCCTGTGTGATGATGACAGATGACAGAAGAGAGAGTGGTTTTTGAAAAGTTGTTTCTAATAACTTTGAAATATAATTATATTTTTATTTGGTACAATAAAAAAATAATATAAATTTTATATTTCTTCTCGAGAAAAGATAATGTGTAAAGAGACGGCGCAAGAAATTTATTAAGTCCACGGAAATAAAAAAAGTTTTAAAACTTTAATAATATTAAGTTAATATACTCATTGAAAATATTTTTTTTCTCCAATTATATTGTTTAAATTTGATTAACCTAATTAAATTTCATAAAACAATATAATTAGTGATAGGCACATTGGCGAATGATTACAATTTTGTACGGTACTTTGTTAGTAAAATTGTGAAATCCGGAAAAATGGTGAAAAATAAACTATCGATGACATTGAAGACAATGTAAAGGACACTGATAATCTGGAACAATAGATATATAACTTGCGACTATGACAAGTCATCGATGAGGGGAAATTTTTCATATTGATTTCATGTTGCTAATTAAACTTGGGTAATTGTTTGTTTTAATTTTGTAATTTAAGTGTTCAAATATGTGTGACTCTCTTAGATGTTAAAAAGAATTTAAATATGTATCAAAAAGGTGGCGATTTGTATATGAAAATCATTTTGAATTAGTATTCATCTTAAAATAGGTGTTAAAGTAAGCCCCAACGCTTTTGAAAATCTAAAACTTTCTTTATCAACAAGGATATCTGGGAAAACGTACAAGTAAGGTGTATGACATTTTTACAATTTCTACAAGAAAATTTTCTAATTGTTGTAGTTTCCCTTTTTCATTTACAGTGTATTTTGCTGGAGTGTTTTACAGATGTATTTTGAACATTGCCACTATCTTGTGTCTACACACATCTGATGAAAGGAATAGAACACCGGACAACGTCACAAAATACGATAAATTTATTCAAGAATTGTCCCAACTGGGTCAACCACAATTTCTTTTCCAATTTGACCCACCGTCCCCTATTTCCTCGAGAATTTCCTCGAAAAAAGAAAAACCCGCCGTTTAATTCCAAAAAGCAATCAGCACACTCCCCTAAACCAACGTCCCTTATTCCCAGATCCACTAATTTATCGTTTATTTTTCATTTCCAACGTTTAAAAAGGGAAGATCCCTTACGTTATTTCCGTAAATTTGAAATTACCCAGAAAGGAAATTATGTGTGATATAAACGAATATTAAATGCAATAATGACAGAATTTCTTTATTGGGTAAATATATTTGGAATTATCGCAGTTTGGTCCATTATACTAATTAAATACTTACTGTTAACTGTTTGATGTTCATATTCATATAAATATTAGATTGTTTTTAAAGTATTTGCCTTTTTTTGATTTCTTATTTTAAAACTTAATTTTTTTGGAGGTTTACAAACACTAACATCAATAAGTATTGACAATCACAAATAACTGCAAATGAATAAAATTCAAAATCAACTGTATGAAACATTCATACAAAATACAACAATAACAACAAACAATATGGAATTAAATTCTATTACAAATTCCATTAAAGAAATTTCATACCTGAAATTATCAATCACATTCCTAGTAATAATCCTAATATATGATCAAATTTCATATATTCAAAAAAAGGGTTCCATTGTCGGTCCCAAATTTAAAATATACCCTATTATTGGTCCCTTCTTAGAATCATTAGATCCAAAATTTGAAGAATATAAAGCTAAATGGGCAAGTGGACCCCTCTCCTGTGTTTCCATTTTCCATAAATTTGTAATTATTTCATCTACAAGAGATATATCACGTAAAATTTTCCAAGCTGATAAATTTGTTAAACCATGCGTGGTTGATGTAGCTAAAAAAATATTAAGACCACAAAATTGGGTGTTTTTAGATGGGAAGGAACATATTGATTATAGGAAATCATTAAATAATTTATTCACTAAGGATGCCTTAGCAAAATATTTACCATCTTTAGAGATTATTATGGATAATTATATGGATAAATTTATTGAATACTCAAAGGAAAATAATTATGAACCACGTATTTTTTTCCATGAAATGAGAGAAATTCTTTGTGCTATATCATTAAGAGCATTTTGTGGTAATTATATCACTGAAGATCAAACAAGGAAAATTGCTGATGATTATTATTTAGTTACCGCTGCATTAGAATTAGTTAATTTCCCCATTATTTTACCATTTACAAAGACTTGGTATGGTAAGAGAACCGCTGATATGGCAATGAAAATTTTTGAAAATTGTGCACAAATGGCTAAAGATCATATTAAATCTGGTGGTAAACCAATTTGTGTTATGGATGCTTGGTGTAAATTAATGTTCGATCAAGAGAATAATGAATTAGAAACAAATTCTAGAATTAAACATAAAATCTTCTCAAATAAAGAAATATCTGAAGCTATATTTACTATGCTTTTCGCATCACAGGATGCATCATCTTCATTAGCTTGTTGGCTTTTCCAAATTATTGCCGATAGACCTGATGTATTGGAAAAAATTAGAGAAGAACAATTAAGAGTACGTAATGGTGACCCTAATAAACGTGTCACTATGGACATGATTGAACAAATGACTTACACTGATATGGTTATAAAGGAAACTTTACGTTATAGACCACCAGTATTAATGGTACCATATGTTGTAAAAGAAAAATTCCCCGTAACACCAAATTATACTGCACCAAAGGGTTCAATGTTAATTCCAACTTTATATCCATCATTACATGATCCAGATGTTTATGATGATCCAGAAGAATTTATTCCTGAACGTTGGTTACCTGGTTCCAAGGCAAGTGAAGGTAAAAAAAATTGGTTAGTATTCGGTTGTGGTCCACATATTTGTCTTGGTAGAACTTATGTTATGATTACATTTGCAGCTTTAATTGGTAAATTTGCACTTTTCACTGATTTTGAACATAAAGTTACACCATTAAGTGAAAAAATTAAAGTCTTCGCTACGATTTTCCCTAAGGATGATTTATTATTAACTTTTAAGAGAAGAGATCCATTAACCGGTGAAATAACTGAATAAACATATTTTTGTCTTTTTCACAGCTTTTAAGTATATTTTATTTATTTTTTCTATTTTATTTTATTTATTCTTTTTTTTTTTTCAATATACTTTTTACTATTACTATTATTACTATTATATTGTACAATTTTGTTTTGTTATATATTTAATTAAATATATATATGGGTGTTATTAATATGAGTTTATTTTTTTCTGTCAATTATCACATCGTATAGATAAGTAAATCAATTTATAAATGAGAGATTGGTGAATAGATTAATTCTAATCTTAATCAAAAGTGATCTTCTTACCAGTAAATTTAGCATTCTTTAATTTATCTTCAGCAAGTTTTTTAGCAACCCAAGATGGATGGTTTTCATTTTTCTTTGGTTCTTGTGTAATTGTATTACTTTTAGAACCTCTAACACCTAATGGCATTAAATTAATATTAGTCTTATCATATTCAGCTTGTTTAGCGGCTCTCTTAGCAACTCTTTCTTCATATTCTTGTTGTCTCTTTTCTCTTTCAGCTTTCTGAACTTCGAATTCTCTTTGAACATGTTTAGCTTGTTTACCATATTTTTGTTCCCAAATCTTTCTTCTAGCTCTTTGACCACGTCTATTCTTTCTCTTAACATTATTTGAAGCCAATTCTTTAGCAACTAAATCTTCTTCGATGTCAGATGCTGATTCATCACCACTATAATAACCAGTCATTAAATCTGGTAATTTAGCCTTCTTTCTCTTTGGTTCATCATCGCTATCACTTTCATTTTCACTTTCACTTTCTTCAATTTCAAAATCTTCATCTTCACTTGGTTCCTCATCGGTAACTTCATTATAATTAATATCTGGATTCAAATAATTATTAGATTTATCATCATCATCATCATCATTATCCTCTTCATCAGTACCCACTAAGTATTTTTCATATTGTTTAACTAATTCATCTTCATCGATTTCAGGTACTGTTTCATCATTAATCTCCACGTCGCTACCAACCTCTTCATCATTTTCAATTCCATTTTCAGAATCTGAATCTGAATCTGATTCATTCTTAGTGATACTTTTCTTATCTTTAATAATACCAAGTAAGATATCTAAATTATTTTCAAAATTTTTAAAAGTTTCTTGACCAGATTTATCATTCATTAATGAACTTGTTATCTTTTCACCATTTTCTATCTTTAATACAATATTATTCCAAATATAACTTGGATTATTTAAATTGGTCTTATCAAAATATGCATTAATAAATTCATGATCTTTAATCCAATTTGGTAATTCATCAATATTTTTAACATTTTTCTTACCACTAATTTTTTGTACAGATAATTTAATTAATTTAGATTTAATTAAATAATTAATAAATTCATTATTATCTTTACATAATTTTAAAATTTTTTCATTATCTTTACCATTCTTTAATTTATTATTAAAAATTTTATTAAGTTTCTTTTCAGTGGCGAAAATTTTACCATTAAATATTTGTAATTTCAATTCATTTAATTCTTTAGTGATACTATCTAAAGTAATAGAATTAAATAATTTTTCAACTCTTTTAGCATTTTTTTTACCTTTCACACCATATAATTTTTTAGTTTGTGATAATCTTGGTTTAAAGGAATCCACAGTATTGTTCAAATAATGATATTGATACTCTAAATTATCTAATTTGAAGATTAAATTGTCTTTACCCATATTGAATAATCTTCTATTGATTTATTTAATGGTATTACTATACAAATGAAAATTTTGAGATGCGATGAGTTTGAAAAATTTAATGTTGGAAAATATTCAAATGTGGGTGTCTGGGTTTATAAAAGAAAATATTTAAATTCTTTATAGAATTTGGTAGTAATTGATTAAGTAGTGGAAAGAACAAGATAAATATTGCCAACTTTTAACATGGAAGCAAGATAGATTTATTATGAGAAGTTAAATATTAATCAGACTGACGTGCAAATCGTTTGAATTTTTTGAAGCTTATCCTCATACTTCTCAATGAAGAGAATCAGAAGAAAAAAAGTTAGCTCAAGAAATTGTCATCATTTAAATAAGAAATTAAGAATAAATTTATGTATTCAATTGTAGTAGTAATAATAATAATAATAACAGTAATAAAAAAAAGATCAATTTAATAAATATCAGTGCCACGCCCTGTCACAGGCAGAATATCATCAACGTTTAAGGTTAAACATTACCAAAAACACAGTTGACCGTCGTGAAATGTGGAATAATCATCATAAACAATTTTTAATTAAATTGTTCTTTTTTTTGTTATTGGTTATTAATAATTGAGGAAATAATAATAATAGTAAAATATAAAAATAATTTAATTGTTAAGCATCAGACATTATTTCTCATATCATTCATTAGGAAAGTAAACTTTCCCTAAGACATATGCTTGTCTATAAATTGAGTAAATTATTTCATCTTATACTAACAAGAATAACTATTTTATACAATACCAACAATAATAATAGTTGTTTTTTTTCAGTTTGAAAATTTCAGAAATGCATGAATGGTAATTAAAAAATTGTATCTTCATTACTATAACAGTTTAGACTCGTCATCTATAAAGGGTATCATCACTTAAATTCAAACTTAATGAAAAAAAACATAATAGTTAATAAATAATAATAATAATAATAATATTGAAATAAAATAAAATTTGATCAAAATTAATAATAGTAATAAAAAATTAAAAATAATTAATCGAAATCAGTTGCGTGGGTTTTCTAGGCCCGCTAAAAGCGTTGTCACTCATGTAATAAGAATTTTTATTAAATTAAATCAGTGCCCAGTGCTGTGACTCGTCATTTAAATTAATTATAAATTAATTTTTAAAATAATAAAATTAAAATTAAACAAATAATAAAACTATTTTATTTCCTTTCTTCCATAAAATAAAATTAAAAATATCTATTAATATAATTAAATTTTATAAAAAGAAATACTATTACTAAAATTATAACCATTTGATAAAGATAATTTTGAAAAAAAAAAAATATTTCATATCAAATTAATAAAAATTTCTTTATAAATTAATTGTATCAGTATAGTGCAAAAACGTATCAACATCGGTGTTTTCAGCCAGTAATTCCAGCTTTTGTTTTTGTTATAATCATCATAAAAATTAATCTATAATAAAAAAAAATTTGTTAATTTGAATAAAAATAAAACCTCTTTCAAAATATCATAAAATAAAACTAATATAATGAAATTAAAGAAGAAAATTAAAATTGAAGTTATCGAAATACACCTATATTTCAAAAAAACATCTAATCCTTCAGCTATATGATCAGTGTTCTAATCATTAAAGTTCAGAAACTCTAGTTTGTAAATTATTGATTTTGGTCATCAATAGAATTAGATAGTTTTTCATACAATATTAACACATATATATATAACTTCTCATTAAATTTCTTTAATACATTAAATTAATAATATAGTAATCAAATAATTAATTAACTATTATCAGTATTGCTATAATATATTTTTATTTTCAAATAATAAGAGTAAAAATAATTTTGGAAAACTTTTTCTGAAAATATTTTTTTTATACTGAAAAAAAACAAAATCGTTTTCGACGAGTCGTTTTGAGTTTTTGTTTTTTAGGGTTGAGTTTTTGGTAATATTTTTTAGGGTTGGGTGGTTAGGGTTGGGTGGATTAGGGTTTGGTCAGAAAACATTGCAACCCTAACTGGAATAGTACTGTCTGTTCTTTGTAATGCCACACCTCCTCTACTAACATCAGGGTTGGACAGTTTTGTATTTATTAACGCATTTTTAGTTTTACTTTAACTGCTGGAAAAGGGTAGTTGTAATTAAAAGCTCTAATAAAAAAATTAAAATATGGGTTTCAATAGTATTCAAACAATTAAAATTTTGATACAAATGTAATTTTATTAAAGTACAGTATACAGGAAGATTCTTCCAAAGAGTCTTTTTAAATTTGTAAATCTCTTTAAAATGCAATAAATATGTTTTAAGAATGATAATATTATATATACTTGTTCAATACATTTTTCTTGTTATTTATTTTCTTAATCAAGTCAACCAAATTCAAGATAAACATTTTATAAACGCAATAAATTAAAACTTTTGACAGATGTATTACTTTAAAAATATCTCACATCTAGAAAAGAAAAGAAATTTAAATAAAATCAAAGTAATTATTTTTATTCCTGTCAATAATTTTGAATTGTTTTAAAACCACCATTCTTACAAAAAGGTATTGTATCAACATTTTTGAAAGAAAAAAAGAATTCAAAAATGGTTAATTAAATCAAATCACGCTCTTATATCCAACAATAGAATGAATAAGACATGACAAATCAAGTTAATTGTAATCTATTGGATCAGAACAATAGGTAAATAACAAGTTCAATGAAATGTGGATACAATTGTATAGACAATAAATAAATTATAATTACAAAAATCACAAAGTGTATGGAATTAAAGAATTTTAGGATTAATCCAATTGAAGTATTAACAATAAGCATAGCTAAATGTTATTGATATTACACAACTATGCAATTGTTTTAAAAAAAAAATTTGTTGATTTTGGATTACCATATTGTTTTTAGGCAATCATTTGGTGGTTAATCAAAGTTAGTAAAACATTCTCAATAAAATCAAATTAACCGGGTTTTAATTATTACTGAATCTTTTCCTGATTAACAATAAATTAATGCAACTAAATTTTAGAAATATCAAGATATTCCGTGTTACAAAATAAAGAATTTTATTTTAGTATTTTATACAATAAAATTGTTAATGCCAAAATCATCACATAAGTGCACAAAAACCCACATTTCATTTGGTAATTTAAAAATAAAATGTACTATTGCATTGTCTTACTCAATTAGTATTTTTAAAATAAAAAATTGAATAAAAAATGTAAACTTTAAATTTCTTAAAAATAATTTCTATTGTATCATACGAGATTTTTGAAACGTAAATTGATGAGAATATCTCGTATTGTTCTATTGTCAAGTATCTACTGATTAGTTAAATCCTAGAGTTAATGTTCTCAAATTTCATATATTGCTCACCCCAAGCATTTGCAAAAGGCCAATTTCCCCTTGTTATTTTCAAACTTAACCTGAATTACAGTATAAATTTTGAATTCATTTACAAACCTAGAGGTTATCTAAATTTTCAAGGTATGAAATTTAGGAACATTGCTCAAAATGGATATTTTAGAAAAGTTTAATTAATACACTGATGTTAATTAAATTTGGTAAGCAATTAATGTACCAAAATTAAATTCTTAATTTGAAACTTAATAATATTGTCTAAAGAGAAAATGTAACATATTTAAAATTAATTATCATAATTACCATAAATAGTACTTTTAATTTGACAATATAGATCTTATTAAGATTTGATTGATTGAATGAATTCTTACGCATATTTCTAAAGAGATGTCGCTAGGTATCATTACATTCTATTTCTAACCGTAACTCAATAGGTGAACGTTAAAAGAAAAAACGTATTGTATATTTCATAAGAGAAAGTCTAAGTAAATTTAAACTGTTTTAACATGAGCCCATATAGATTGTTGAATTATGATCTCTAGCATCTTTATAAACAATAGGGGTTATAATTAGACATTATACTGTTGTATCGAATCAACTATTAAAGGCAAAAATATATAGAGTACATAGTTTAAAAAAGTTGAATATACCGCTATTTTCCGTAATGCTAATATTGATGATATAACACCGGTAACGATTTAAATAAATAATATTGTTATTTTGCTCATGTAATAAAACAGCGACTTACAATAGTGTTATTTTTTAAACTAAATCAAAATCTTAACCTTACTTTCTAACTAGGTAAGAAAACCGAATAGTAGATGATTACCAACTATGATATCATAATAAAATACAGGAAAGTTAATTTGAGTTTTTAAATATAATTAAATTATTCCCCTAGTAGGAAAGCATAAAATGTAAAATATAATAATTTCCAAAATCATGCTCTCATAAATTCAAATTACCTAACTACAATTTCTACGTAATCAAAGGAAAAAACAAACATTCAAGAAAAGTTGCTAAATAAAACCACAACGCAAGACACCACGTTAATAAACTTTAACAAAACAAAACAATACAGAAGAACAATAAATATAATTTTGAATATGTGCAAAACTGCAACCTCCACTTTTCTACATAAGTTAAAATTCTTTCAAATTCAAAGAAAACAATAGAATGTAATTTTTTTCAACTTGTTCAAAACAATAGAAAATGCACAATAAAGAAGTACTACGGCGGTTTCTCAGCAGGAACCGTTATTGGTAATATTTTATAATGCAAAATTTTATTTAATTAATTAATTTTCCTACTGTCTGGAATTTTGTTGATGCATTTGGTTTATTGAAAGAATTTTCATTTTTGCAGTAAAATCAACGTACAAGTTGAAAATTTTGTTTTGGAAACTTAGTTCTGCTTTGATTTGCATTAACGATTTAAGTATTTTATTGATTAACGAAATTGATATATATATGGTTCAAATGATTGAAATTGTTTAATAAACATTTTAGTTTCTGTCATTTATTCAATTACTAAAATCATCAGAAATAAATATTTATATATTTAAAACAAACACAAATACAAACACAAACAAATACACAAAACAATTTTATAATGCAATTTTCCAAAGTATTTACCATTTTATTAACTGTCTCAACATTATCCACTGCTGCACCAGTATCACATTCCACTGAATTACATGGTTCAATGTTTGATGTCCCAATTTTAAGACATCGTAAAACTTCCAAAATTTCTACAATTTCATCTGTTTCATCATCTGTTCAATTACATGGTTCTATGTTTGATGTTCCTGTATTAAGAACAAGATCAGCTCATCATGATGCTTCCAATAATACAAATACTACTATTGTTATTGCTGCCAATAATGGTACTAATTCAACTGGGTTTTGAGTGTTGTCAATATAATTTATCATTATTTTAATGATGACAAGGACAAATGATACAATATAATAATATTCAAATATACAGATATATAACTAATATTCCTTTTTAATTAAAGATCAATTTATGGATTTTTTAGATTTTGATATTTTTCACATTTTTAGCGTAATTATGAATTATCACATTTATTGTCAAATGTTTTGATGTCAGCATATGGATAGAGTAACATTGGTCTTGTAATATTGACAAATTAATTTAGTCTCGAAACGTACTTCACGTAATCAAGGTTTTATTTATTGAATATATTATATTCTCTATTTATTACATCAAGTAGCTGTACAAGGTTTTTCTCTATGATGATATATGATCACGATTCGCGGAACTAATTTGGTGGTAAAAGTAGACAACCATTTGAAAAATGTTTGTAAAGATAAAAAAAACAATGTGTAATAATTGAGAAATTGCCTTAGATGTTGTTTGAAACCAATTATCATATTTTCGTCACCACAAAGACTAAAACAAAATTCAGTTTTCAACCTGACAGACAATAAGCATTATTGTTTAGAAAGGGAATGTACACATATTGAGAACACAAGTCAATAAGATGAAAGTGAGTGTTGTATAACCATCAAGGTCGAAAATTATATAATTAAATTAGTTAATAAAGAGGAGGGTTTTTCTTTCTACGAGATTTTACTGCAATTGACAAAAACACTCTAATTGAATTAACTCATTTACCCACGTGGAGCAGCGTATTTCCCTTTTGGGAACCTTTCAATTTAAACTTTTTTTCCACGGATTTTTAATTTTTTTTTAAACTCAAATAGAAATTTCCACGGAAACGGAAACTAAATTAATTTGGAAAATTAAATTTTAACCTCGGAAATTCAAAATTATTTATATATTATAATATTGTCTATGGTAAACACTAGACGGTAAACACTAGACGGTATATTCCATTTTGCAAAGCAAGGAAATTGCTATTATGGACCTGAAAACTGCAAAAACATTATATAGAGAGTGTTAAGTTCTCTCGCTACTCTTATTCAATAACATTTCTTCAATATAATACAAGTTTTAACAGCATTGTTATTACATATCAGTCTTATTAACCTTGTGTAATCTTTGTTCTTATGTCTTATCCATTATAAAATTTGGGACTTTAATATTAAATCATTAACGTTTTGAATATTCCTAATTGGATCTCTAGGTTTTTATAAAAGTAAAATCGAAAGAAAAGCAAAATTTAACATGTTAATATTTTGGCATACATTGAATCCTTCAGTCAAATTTATCTATTGTCATAAATCAAAGAGACTTAAAAAAGTTAAACCCCTAGTATTGGAAAAACCTTATAGTAATAATTACATCAATATCAAATTCTCATAAAGAATAGGGTTTTAAGTTGTTTTACAGGAGAAGAATCTTTTTTCATTATAAGCTTTATTATAATGAATTGTTTTTTTAAATAATAGGCGTACAGTTAAATGAAAAGTTTTTTTAATTCAGGAAATTAACTTTATTTATTAAATCATATTTAAATTTAAATAAGATTTAAAAGGACAATTGATTTTACATTAAAGGAAATAATTTAATAATTTTTTTCATTATAAATTTTTAACCATTAATACGTCCATTTATTTACATTCTGTTCTTTGTAACAATCATTATGCAAATTTTTATTTTACCTTTATTGTAATTTTTGAAAATTATTAGTTTATTTTACAATCGTTTTTATCATAATGTGATTGTTATGGGAAAAAGGCTCTAGACTTGTATTTTAAGATATTTTTAAGTTATAAAAAAAATTTCCATATTTAAAGTAATTTTTTTAAAAATGTACTGGAATTTGGTAATAAGAGCCTTTTTTTTCTAATTTATTTGATAATAACTGAGTTATTATTTATTTTATTAACTTTGTCGGTTTTCTGTAGTCCGAAGATTTATATAGTAATAATTGATTGAATAATCTATTCTACGTAAATTTGACACAAATTCTATGAATTATACACTTGTTATAGAATACTGATCAAAGTAAAACAAGTAGATTAGTAATGTTATAGTTCAATACAGTAAACGTTTTTACACTTTACGATTCTTTATATCTCAAATATTGAAGAGATCCCTTTAAGAAATGTATTTGAAGTTTTTGTATGGAGGTAAAATAAGGATAATATTGAAAAAAGCTATACAATTATTTGATTAACATTAAAATCAATTACGCCCGTATAATTATTCAAGCCTTAGTTAAAAAGTCAATCATGATTTAGGTAATAATAGAGGAGATTACATTCATCTTGACATAATGACTTGAAACAATATCACTATATTAAGTTACTTAAAATCTCATATATTCTCTCGTATTGTCTTCAAATGGGAAGTATTTAAAATTTTAACAATTTATAATATATTAAATATTTTTATACATCAGTTTAACTGGTGTAAAAATTTTACAATAGGCAGGAAAACAGGAAAACTAAAAACAAGACAATTGAAGTGTTTCTCGACAATTAAACCAAATTGGGCATGAAATTTGAATTTTAATAAAATATACTTGTTTTGCCCTGGAAATTGCCTGTTCTTTGTTCCATATTAGTGAATTATATTAAAAGTGCCTCAACATATTATGAGGAAATTTCACATAAAACGAAAAACAATGAAGATATTTGCTATTGTAAGCTGTAGTTTTTACAAGATCCATTGTTTGGAGATTATTTATTTGATCAGGAAAAAGTTTAAATACGGAAAATTTTGATGTAACTCTCGCATATGCAAATTTAATTATTTTAAATTGTCATTGACGCATCATCATTTGAAAAAAAAATTTTTTTAAAACAATATAATTTAAACAATAAATTTTATCAAATTATTAACTATTTGCCTTACATATTTTTTCATCTTTGAAAAACTTTAATTATATTTCTTCCATTTTTTTAAATGATTGCCGTTCATACACTTTTAACTAAGAGTTGTCTTATACAATAATGAATCATTTTATGCAAAATTTTTTAAAAATTTTGAAAATATATATAAGGAAAGAATTCTTGCTATATTGATATTCTTGTATCCCTTTCTTTAATTTTTCTTTTGTGTTTAATTAAATAATAATAAATACAAATATAGAAATTTAATACAAAAATGCAATTCTCTAAAGTTTTCACTGTTTTATTAGCTACTTCTACTTTAGTTACTGCCGCTCCAGTTACAGCTTCTACAGAATTACATGGTTCAATGATGGACACTCCAGTTTTAAGAACTAGATCTCATGGCTCCATGTTTGACGTTCCAGTGTTAAGAGTTAGATCTGTTTCCAACTAACTATAATTATAAAAATTTACAGAATAATTACTAATAATTACTACTTTAAATGAGTCAATATTCAAAACAACTATACAATACAATATATTATATATTCCTTTTTAATAAAAATTTAATTAATTTGATTTTTAAAATATCCAATTTCAATACATATTTGTTTTGATACACATTAAATTGCAAAATTTTTGTTCCTTATTAATTTTTTAAAATAAACCTACCGTAAGAGCTTTATTCAAAAATTATTAGATAATAGTAAATTTGAAATATCTGTTTCTCAAATTCTATAAATGTTTCAACTATTTGGTTCAGTGAAGAGGGAATTATATGATACAGCGGAAAAGGGAAGTATATGATACATTTGAAATTGCGTGACTATCCAATAATCGTTTCTTAGTACAAGGTACCATTAAGAAACGATGTTCAATAAATGATTAATTGACTTTTCCAAAAGAACATAATTCATAAACTTGATTGAAAATTTATTGAGCTATTTTGTCGATTCGTATACAGTAATACTCGATAATTAAATGGTAAATAAATCAACTACTAAAAAACAATAGGAAAACCGCGAAATAGTTCAAGGGTCCAACATTTATTGGCATAAATTATTTATTTATCAAGAGAAACATTATGCAAAAAAAAAAGAGTGTGTATCGTACGATTTGTTTAACTTTATTTAAACCAGAAGTTTGAAAAAATATCAGGGACAATTTATTTACGAAAAGTTTTAGTATAAAAGTTTAATTGATTCAATAATTAATATGAGTGAAGCAAATTGTTTGCTGCTCTTTTTGTTAAGAAACAAACAAGGTCGACAAGCAAAAGCCTCGGAGATTACTAAATGATTGTATTCTCGGGTAAAGGAAAATGCAAAACTTAGTTGATAAATTGAAAATGATTCGATCATCATCTAATGAAGAAAAATGCAATAGTGTAATGTAGATTTTAATGTATTAATGAGGAAATATTTCCTGTAAAAATCTTAAAATTATGCCATAATGACAAAGATGTTAGTTATTTTTCCTCGGGTTTTCAATTAACTCAAATATTCTTCTACAATTATTTGTTAAGGAAATCTTAAAAAATGTTTTTTTTTTTGAGATTGGGAAATTTAATCATTCTCGGTGAATAAAAAAATTATGTTTTCTTTATGTCCACGGATTTTCCAGAATTTGTAGCGTATTTGTACGGTACTTTCTCGGTGAGATGAAGTAATCAATTTAAGATTAAGATTTCAATACCCATTATATGTCGGAGAGTTGTTTTATTTCCATAACATTAGAAACTCTCACTTTAGATATGGCAAAGCTTTTTTGTTCAAAGTTTGATCAATGAACTGAATATATAATGCATCAATATTTTGTTAATTCTAATCCTGTTCCATAATTCATTAGCCAATTAACAAATTATAGAAACATATTTCCAATATAGATACCAAAATGCAATTCACCAAAGTTTTCACTATTTTATTAACTGCTTCTACTTTAGTTTCTGCCGCTCCTATTTCAGCTTCGACGGAATTACATGGTTCTATGATGGACACTCCAGTGTTAAGAACAAGAGCACATGGCTCAATGTTTGATGTTCCAGTGTTAAGAACAAGAACTACTTCTAACTAATCCCATACGATTAATTAGTCAAAAGACTTAAATGATTAATAATGATGAACAAGCCTATATTCCAATGTAATTTTACAATATATTATATATTCTTAAATAAAAAATTCAATAAATTCGTTAAAGTTTTATAATTTCAATTTTATTCTTCAGTTTTTATTTTCAGTAATACAAAACAATAAGCGACAAGCAAATTGGAATATGTTACTATAGGACAGCCAAGATACATGATAGTTGTTCTTTTTGGCCATTATGGGTTGTCTATAGTAAATAAAATATGTGAAGTCTAATATGTATAGTTTTAGATTCCTACAATATGTACAATAAAAAAATTGTAATTACATGAATAATAAATTGGTCTTTTTGGAAGTAGTTTTACAAAACTCAATAACTTAAATGTGTTGCATAAATTGTTAGGTGCTTGATTTTCACAATTGCTAATATATTTTCAAGCAGATTAGCTAGTACTTCCTTTTTTGAAAAGCATATTTTACATCCTTTATGAAATATACTTCAAATATTTTATTCATTGTTGTTATTATAAGTTGACACGAATCAAAAAGTTTAACAATAATTCATTAAAACAAGAGAAAACCCCTTTTGTATTAAAAAATATATTAGAAAATTACATTTTTAAGGTTTCGTGTAAAAATGATCGGATGCTTTAAAGAAACTTATTATAATAGGAAAAACACTGCTGTGTTTAACTTTCATAACCTTAAAAAGGAATACTAGATGGGGAATTGAGCTTCCAAGACAATAAAAAAAATGTATGACTTCGATTTCAGAAACAGATTCAAGATATTCAACAGTAATAGAACAATTACAATTACAATAATTATAGGGGAGTACTTTAAGTACAATACAAATATTATGTCCTCGGCGGTAATTTTTAAACTTGTAAACAGAGAATTTTTTACCAGTCGGAAATAGAATTGTAAATCCGTAAATTTATGGAAATTTCCCGTTCAGGCGCATTAAACATTTTTTTTACTCAATGAAATTAAATGAATCAACGAGACAAAACATTCCACGGAAGATAAATTTGAAACAACTACGGCAGTTATTCACCTAATTTCGAAGAGAGAAAACGGAAGACGGAAGATTTGCTAGCCGCCACGGAAATTAAATACACGCTGGTCAACATTCTTTAAATTAATGATGCAAAATTTGCCACATCGCAGTTAAGTTTTAATTAACCGGAAAAATATTACCGCCTCGGAAAACTTATTGTTGATTCCTATTAAATATCCGTAGACGGTGGAAACTTCTTTTCCCGAAACAAAATCATAATTGCCTTCTAATGGAAGCTTTTCTTGAGAGATTTCTCAAAAAAACTTCGATTTTAATTAGAATTTTTCAAATATCTCAAAATATAGAAGATTAATATATAAAGGCTTATTATTGTTTTGATTTACTTACTTTCCCTTAATCTTTTTTTATAATAAATCATTATCAAAAAAAATAATACAAACACAATTATAATATAAATACAAAAATGCAATTCTCTAATGTTTTCACCGTTTTATTAGCTGCTTCTACTTTAGCTACAGCCGCTCCAGTTACAGCTTCAACTGAACTACATGGTTCTATGATGGACACACCAGTATTGAGAACCAGATCACATGGTTCAATGTTTGATGTTCCAGTCTTAAGAGTCAGAACTGCTTCTAACTAATTGATTTTAGTTCATTACAAAAAAATATTCAATAACCAAAACAATTTTTAATGATAAACGATTTGATCTTCAACTAATTATACAATATATTATATATTCCTTTAAATACAATTTTAATAAATTAATACTTTAAATTCAATTACTTTGTTACCTTCTTCGTCTTCCTTTCCAACACTAAGTATCCGGTATTTCTATACACCGAATATAATCTTTAAGACCGATTTTGGGAATCTTAGAAAACCGGAAAAGCTTACTTATACGAAAATAGAGGTAAAAACTAGATAATATTTGACTTCCGATTATCTTGAAAAAATAGCTCCCTATTAAGAATTATTAAAGTTATTTTATTTAGTATTTATTTCTAAAACCGTTTTGTGAAACAGATGCAATCTTATTTGAACTATAATATCAATCAATTTTGTTTTGTTTTTTAGTATAATTATCTTAACAAGTCTTACATTAAACCTTTAATATTTTCAAGTTTGATTTTTTTAAAATAAGTAGCACCCTTAAAACAATTAATAATTAAATACATCATCCATAAGATAATGACGTTTTTGTATTGTTTATTCTAAAATATCTAAAGAATTATTTATTGCCCGTTTTTTAATAAAGGAATCCTTACATTCAAATAAAGCTAATGGAAAAACATATACTTTTATCAACCTTTTTACAATTAGAAACCGACGAAGAACAAATAACAAAAAATTCTTTCCTTTTAAAACTTTCAAATTCTTATGAGTCTAGAAAACAATACACAGGTGCAAAATGATATTTAACTTCAAACGTACTCAACAAAGTGTATATTCGAAGAATAATGAAGAAGTACAGAATTTTTTTGACTTTATGCTAACAGTGACAAAGAAACTTAAAACTGAAAACTCTCAACAAAATAACAATTTCCGACCGTTTAAAACCGAACTACGCGATTTTACTGGAAAGGTTATAAAGTAAAGAACCGAGATTACTTAAGCATCTACTTCAAAAAAATTAAGAAATTCTTTGAATTCTGTCGGCAATTAAGAAATATAATAGAAGAAATGGAACCTAAAAACGTTATTCATAAATAAGCTCAAATTGTCAAGAATTTTTGAGGTAATAATTTTTTACACAGTTATTACGTGGACCGGATTTATTCTCTTAACTCCAACAGTTTTTTTCAAAAATTTAATGGAATTATCTGTACTGCTGTTTCTCAAGGAACGGAAACAATTTCAATCTTTAACAATTTACGGAAACTTTATTTTATTTCCTTTAATTTAGAAGCTTTTGCCGTTTCAAAAATTTTCAAAAGCTTCCATTTCATCCATCGGCTAAAATAAATAAATTATATATAAAGGTTAGATATTATTCTGATTTAAACCATATGTCTTATTCTCTTTTGTAGAAAAGTATTATTAAAACAACAATAAATATTTGATTACAAATAATAATAAATACAAATACATAAAAATGCAATTTTCCAAAATTTTCACCGTTTTATTAGCCGCTTCTACTTTAGCTACGGCCGCTCCTGTTACAGCTTCTAATGAATTACATGGTTCTATGATGGATACACCAGTATTGAGAACCAGACCACATGGTTCAATGTTTGATGTTCCAGTGTTAAGAGTCAGAACTGCATCTAATTAATTGCTTCTGATCACTGCAAAAAAACATTCAATAACCAAAACAAATTTTAATGATAAACGATTTGATGTTCAACAACTTATACAATATATTATATATTCCTTTAAATACAATTTTAATAAATTCTTTAATGCTTTACTTACTTTTTTTACTTTTCTTTTTTCTTTATAGAAATTTAAGATAATCATAATCTTTTCTTAAAACTTCCTTCCCATTTGCTAATGTTGAAATTATTAAGATATTCGAATTAGTTATGACACCATTAATAACTTATTTAACTATTGATACTATCTTAGATGAGGAACGTAGATTATTTTATATACATTTTGAAAGTCTAATTGTTATAAGACAAAAATGTTGAGATGATAATAGAATCACGTAGACACCATCAAGGTAGACAGTCTATCCGTCTTCAACAACAAAGATCTTTGGTTCTTGTTTAAAATTCAAAATATATTAAATTAAGCTAAGAAAAACATTACTACTGTCATTCAATACTTTAGAATATGACACGTTTTTTTTTATCAAGGTCTTTTTTACACTTTGTAATACTTATATTATCAGACTTCAGTAATAAAGAATGAGTGATATTTAGATTTTAGATATAAACAACTGTTTTCTTTCATATTGAGCATTGAGATAAAAACCAAAAAATTGATTACTGAATCGGTATAGATTTTAATATAAGTAATTTCAATAAAAAACGTAAACAAAAATATAAAGAATCATGAAAGTAAAATATTTGGCTCAATTAGGTTAATCAGTGACTAAGGAAAAAAAGAATGATAAAAAGATATATTGTTTATTTCAGTACAGTTTAATCAAACTATACTAATACCAAGAATTTAATTATCGTCAAGTTCCCAAATAGGATGATAACATTTTTTTTTCATATGAACATTATCTATTTTAAATTATTCACTATAATAAGGAGACAACAATAAAGAAGAATTACATCTTTTTGTAAATTCATGATCAATAGGTTGAAAATACAATAGACGGGAATATTAGGGTCTTCGGCTTAAAAACTCTTTTGCGAAAATATACTTAAAGAATAATTGCCAAAGATTTCGAAATTCTTTAACTTTATGCAACTAACAGGAAACAACTTCAAAGAAAATTTTTTCGAAAATATATTTACCGGATACATCTAAAACCCGACCTACGACATTTTACTGTAATAATTTTATACCCGAGATTAGTTAATCATTTACTTCACAAAAATTTAATAAATTCTTAAAGATAATAGGAAATTGAAATGTTATTCTTAAATAAGCTCAAAGTGTCGGATCAACTTGAGGCAATAAATTTTCATAGAGTAAACACGTAGACGGGCTTTACTTCTTTAAATCCATCCGGGTTTTCAAATACTTAAGAAATTTCATTTTGTACAGGTGTTTTCTGGGACAACAAAACAACTCAAATCCCTTTCCATTTACGGAAACCTTATTTTTTGCCTTTAGTTTGGAAGCTTTTACGTTCCTAAAATTCCTCAAAAAGCTTCCATTCGCTCATCGGTTAAAATAATTCTTTGTTATATAAAGGCTTAATATTTTTAAGATTTAATTACTTTCCCTTAATCTCTTTTGTATAATAGATCATTATCAAAACAACAATACAATACAAAACAACAATAAGTACATAAATACAAAAATGCAATTTTCCAAAGTCTTTACCGTTTTATTAACTGCTTCTACTTTTGCTACTGCCGCTCCTGTTGCTCCTGTTGCTCCATCTACTGAATTACATGGTTCTATGATGGATACTCCAGTGTTAAGAACTAGATCTCATGGTTCAATGTTTGATGTTCCAGTCTTAAGAGTCAGAACTGCCTCTAATTAATCACATCTAATTAGTTCTGACAAACCCAAACACTAAAATAATTACTAATGATAATTCAAATAATATTCATAAAATTTTATAAAATATATTATATATTCTTTAAATACTAAATCAATAAACGTTTCTCATAGATTAATGTACTTTTTTTTTGTCTAAATTCTTTTCAACTTCCACTATGGAGAAGAATGACTTTCAGTTTAGTCCCACGTAACATATGAAATATCTTGTTCAAAATAAATTAAAGTAAGACAATTTTGCATAATAATGAAATTTGAATACATTGAGAGATGACACTTAAGAAAAATCCATCAAATTATTGTTTTATAAAACCAATCTGACTTGTTTAAATAAGAAATTACGCCATAAACTAAGTAAACTAACATGAATAATAGTAGGTTTATATGCAGGTTTTACAACGTGAAGAATCAAAACTATAAATTTATTTAACAATCAAAATTCTCATTCCATAGAACAATAAGTGAGCTTTTAATTGACAGATTGATTCAAAAATAAATAAAAGTTAATTACAAAAAGGATAAACATGTATTTCGGCTATAACAACCGGTTCACTAATTAATATTGAACAAAACAAGTTTTATAGCTATTCAAAAGATGAATTTCACAACTCAATTTCCTCTCTAAAAATTGGAAGTAGGAATTTTGAAGTCATTCATTTATTTATTTTTTTATACCCGATATTCCTAAGAAAAGCCGTAGAGGGAAAAACTTTTCAAACCGACAAATTTGGAAAACGCATTTACTATAAAGATCTAATTGTTGGATTTAGGACGAAAATTAAAACGTCAAGAATTTAGGGAGAACAAAGTTTAATTAGAATTTCTTCCAAATTGTTGAAATAGATAAATCTTCAAAAAATCTTCTAATCTTTTCAATTTTGAAACAGATTTGCCTTCCTTCATTTTTCTATGCACAAATTTCTTAGTTGATTCATGAAATTTTTAAATTCGGCTACTTTATCTTATTTCCTTTTAAGTTAGAACTTTCAACTATAGTAACTCCTTGTATCCTTAAACTTCTTTTGATGTAATGTACAAATTGTTCAATTTGGAATAGATCCAATTTATATAAAATGAGTCAATAATATATTTACATGTTTTCTTTATTCTTAAAATTAAATTATTTTCAATTCAAGAAGCAAAAACTGGTTACTTCAAAGTAGTTCCAGCTACAACTAATAGTGCATAATTAAAAAGAGATATATAGATGCAATTTCTTTCCCAATTTTTTATTTTATTTGCTTTCTCTAACTTATCAACAGCTGCTCCAGTTACCGCCTCCCAGCAACCACATGGTTCTATGATGGATATCCCAATCTTAAGAACCAGACCACATGGTTCTATGTTTGATGTTCCAGTTTTGAGAACTAGAACAACCTCTAACTAATTAGTAGAGTTACAATTACAGGAAAAGAAATATGAAAACTTTATGATATAATTTCCCAATAAATCTATATAATAGATTATATATTCTTTTGAATACAAATTAAATAAAAATTTTATTATTTCTATTTAAAAGTATTTTGAAAAAACTTTTAATATTAATACTAATTTGTACAATTTTATCAATTAAACATCAAGTTTATGATTTAAGTTATTTTTCATAGTTTATTCTTCAATTTTTTTTTATTTGTCAAGCTTTTATAACTATTATTTCTTTGATAAGTACGGCAATTTTAACTCAATGCATTTTTAAAGTAAAATTTTTAAATATTTGGCTATTTGCTTAATAAATAAACACTTTTGTATCCATTTCGAATTTTTATTAGATATTTTCAAATTTTGTTTATATTATTAAAATCAGTTTGATTTAGTTGGTTAGAGAAACATAAAATTTTATAAACATTTTAACAAAATAAAAAAAAATTCCATTTAAAATGTTATTTAAAGTTATTATAACAAGCTATGATAATTTTACAACTATTAAACCTTACTTTTATACTTGGAAAGTTTAATAATTCCATATTAAAATATTTTAAAGTCCATAAATATTAGGGTTAATAATTCTGTATTAGGGTTTATTACATGCCCTAACTTAATTTATTAAAACCCTAATATTTAACTTTTTTTGACATAAAAACACGTTGATAAAAAATAATTTGATCTTATCTTATCTTTATTAAATAACTTAACAAAAATCATAACAGTTACATTAAGAAAAGTTTCAAATGGCCAAAAATGCTGCTGTCTCTCTTGAGACAATGAATGCAATTGTTATCGAAGATCCAAACGAGAAGAAAAGGCCTGTTAGACCCGAAGTTAAGAAATCTTTGCCAGTTAAACAAGGTAATCAAGAAAGTATTTTAACTGTTCCAATCATGGTTCAATTATTGATGCTAGTTTCCACTATTCACATTTCTTTTACTCAATACGATTCTGAACATTTCCAATTGATTTGGAAATTAGCAATGTTCGTGTTTGCTCAAATTTTAAGAAATTATACTAATTTGAAGCAAAACACTAAAATTAATGAAACTGAAGTTACTGAAAATGTGAAAAGTAAATATAAATTTGAAATTGTTTACGTTTTCTATCTACCATTTATGGTTTGCTTATTATTTTTCCCAGATTTATTAAATATTAATACTATTATGATGTTAAATATTGTTGATAATTCACTTGTATTAAAGTTTATTATGCAAATGTTTTTCTTACTATTTTTAGGTGCTGTTGATGATTTTGATTTATCCAAGAATTTGATAGCAATTATTATTAATATGGGTTTTAATTCAGTGTTTACCAGTGTTTCTCAATTAAAAAGTTTAGATTCTGTTGAATGTCATTTATTTAGTGTCCTATTAACCAATGTTTTGTATTTAGCTAAATTTGATTTATTAACTACTCATGATATTCCCTATGAAGTCTTATGGGGTACACTTGTCGCATTTTTTGTTCTAGTTGCTATTAATTATGCCATTTCTATTCTTTTAATTCCCGTTAAATCTAAATATTTAAGATCAATTATTTTACTTTCCACAACAGTTATTGGTTTCCCATTATTAGTTAATTCATTTGTTGAAGTTGGGAACGAAGACCAAAGACCTATTGAATGGTTAGTGGAATATGTCTTAGAATCTTCAGTGCGTCAAAAGATCCTTGCGGTTTGGTTGACGTTCTCTTTAATTTTAATTCCAAATATCTTAACTTTTACAAATAAATTTTCATTAAACAGTTCAAGAAAAGTTTGGCATTACTTAATTTTATTATTAATTATTCAACCATTCCAATGGGATTCAATTTTTGTTAAATTTTCATTAGCTGGTACCATTTCATTATTTTTAATTGTTGAATATTTGAGATATTTGAAATTAGAACCATTTGGTGATGCATTAGATGCAAAATTACGTTCTTTCGCTGATTTTAGAGATGAAAGAGGTCCAATAATTATTTCATACATATATTTAATTATTGGTGTTACAACTCCATTTTTAATTAACGATTCACCTGTTGGGTTGATTAGTTTAGGTGTTGGTGATTCTACAGCATCTATTATTGGTAAACATTTTGGTCAATGGAAATGGCCAAAAACTACAAAAACTTTAGAAGGTACAATGGCCTTCTTTGTGAGTACCTTCTTTGTTGGGGCTCTTTGTAAATATTATTTAGGTTATTTCCAAGAAATGACTTTGGGTAATTGGTCTGTTATCTGTTTCATGTCAGCCCTTTTAGAAGGTAACAGTATTTTAAACGATAACATTCTTATTCCAATGTTTATGTTAATTTGTGAAAAATTATTTACTGTGTAATTTTAGTGATAGATTGATGATGTACAAGTTATTTGTTATTTATAATTTTTTTATATAATTAAAATACAGAAAAGTTGATTTTTATATTTATATTTAATAAAACCTGAATTTATTTATCTATTCATTTTATTTCTTACCATTCTTCTTCTTATTTTTCTTGGTGGTCTTTTTTTCATCACCTTCAATGAAATCTAATAATTCATCGACAGATTTTTCAGCTAATTCTGGATTTGATGACTCAGTTTTTGTCTTGTGAGATTTCTTAACTGGAGCTTGTTGAGTACCGGCGGCACCCATTTGGTCATCATGTAATTGCTTCTTTTGATGAATATCTTTAATCAAATTACTTAAACCATTAATCCATTGTTTAGATGAAGCAGTAGTGGTATGGTTACTACCTAATTCGTTGAAGAAGACATTCTTAGCATAAGAAATATGTTCTAACGCAGCACGGTAGTCCTTTGAGGTAGCATATAAGTTACCTAATTGAGATTGAACATAAGCATAAGCAATACAATCCTTGCCATCAATGGAAACAATAAAATCAGATAATCTGTTTAATGTTTCAATAGTTAACTTCATATCTTCACAACCTAAAGCAATTTGTTCTAAGTAGTTAAAAATACTGGTAGTAGTTGGGTGGTGTAATTGTTGTAAATCATAAGCAGTAATAATTTGAATAATTCTTTCATAAACAATTGTAGAGTTTAATGGACTTTCATTAGCTAATTCTAAAACAGATAAATTGTATAAAGCTCTAATAGTTTCAAAAGAGTCAATACCAGTGGTTCTTTCATAGATAGTACAAGCCTTACGAACGAAAACAACAGCTTCTTCGTTTAAGTTACATTTACTATAGATACTGGCCATGGTTAAGTATTTTTCAGCAACATCACTATGAACAACACCTTGAACTTCTTCCATGATTGCAATTGATTGAGCCATTAACGTTAAACCCTCCTTTTGTTTACCTTCAGTTACTAAAGTAGTACCTTCTTTCCAGTATTTTTCACTAGTAATGGATGAAAACTTAGAAGTCTTAACACGTGGAATAACAAATAAGTCATCTTTAGAAAAAGTAGTAGTTGGTGCAATTAACTTTTGTCTAACCTTCTTATCTTGAGCTAACTTATATTCTTCAAATTGTTCAGCAGTGAAGAAGTAGTTTTTATTCAACAATTGAATACCAAATCTATAAGAAATTTCTCTGATCAATAAGTTCTTATATGTTAAGAATTGTTCTAAAGATTCAGTAGATAGTTCATAACGGAAACGTAATGAAATCTCCTTAGTAATATCAGCTAATAATTCATCACGAGTTAATTTGCTAAAAGAATATTGTTCAACTGGGTAAAAGGCATCGATTTCTTCAGCAACTGGAGCGTTGTTGTAAGTGTAACCAAACAATAAGTTAAAAACGTAGGCAACTAAAGAAGATACAATGAAAACTGGCAATTCTTTAGAGTATCTTCTTAAGACGTGTTTAACAGAACGTGCAATCATTTCAATTTCAGAAATTTTAATTAATGGAATTAATTCATCTTTACTGACTAAAACAGCTGGATCATTGGTTGGATGCATAATTTCGTTATCATCTAATTTTAATTCTTCAGCTAATTCCTTTGGAACATCCTTCCCAGCTTGGACATATCTATTAATTTCTTCCTGTCTTTCCTTGATCATTTTTTCAATCTTCACTAAGTAAGCAGCTTCCCAATCTTCATATTCTTTATTAGAAACAACGATTTCCTTTAATCTTTCATCATGCTTAGTAATTTGTTCCTCTAAAATAGATTTAGCAACTTGAGCGACTTTACCTAAGTAACGAACATTAATACCATTCTTATGTAAAGAATCAACCAAGTGTTCACCATTATATGGTGGAGAAACATTACTTTTGACAAAGTCTTCCACAAAGGTTGGAATAATAGTTTCAGATAAATAAGTAGAAATTTCCTTAACGGTTTCATCTTCAACACCTTCAACTTGGTAAGCATCTGGATTATAAGTATATAAACCTTCATCATAAGCCTTGGAGGCATCGACATCTTCTGTCTTGTCAACCTTACTGTTCCACCAGGTTTCAATCAATTCTGGACGTAATAAAGTTTGTCTGTGTGGGTAACGGTTTTCAGTAACATTATCGAAATGTTCATTAACGAAGTTAATATCTAATGGATAAGTGTTAGCTAAATCTAAGATATAATGTCTCTTATCTAAACCAACGATACCCTTAGATTGAGAGGAGAAAACAACATCATCATCACCATTCTTTTTTAAGTGGAAAACCTTGGCAAATTCCTTAGATAATAATTCATCAAATTCTTTGTCTTGAACAATCTTACCGGTGGATTCATCCAAACCGTACTTAACCACGATATCGCTTTCTAAATCTTTAAAAGTTTCCTTACCGGTAGTGGCATCTTTAACCAATTCAGCACCCATGGTATCTAATAAACCTGGAACAGGAGTTTGAGCTAATAATCTCTTATCAGCATAATCAACAATGGTAGTTAATAAATATCTAACATCAGATAAACCAACTCTGTTTAAGGCAGAAATAGTTAATAAATCTTGGTTAGCAGCAACTCTAGCAGCTTCATTACCACCCTTTTCATTGTAATTACCACTAACATCGGTGACAAAGGAATAGAAAATGTTATCCTTAAGGTAAATTTGTTCTAACTCTGGGGATTCTGGGTTCATTGGAATGATGTTCTTAGATAAAATAGACATAGCACCCCTAGTGGCGGCAACAGAAAATTCATGAATTATTTTAGCAGATAATCTTTCACTGTCTAATCTGTTTGATAAAGTATCAACTGGAATATCTCTAATGGCTTGGAATTCATCATTGAATTTTCTTTCAGTAGATAACCTACTTTCAATAGATTCACGTTGTAAACGGAAGTAGTCATTGTTACCGTTATTTGGGTTAGTAGAAACTAACCATGGCTTGTGTAAGAAAGTAGTTTGTGGTTTAACATAGGAAACAGATTCCATCTTAGCTAATTTATTTTCCATATTTTCAACATGAGAAACAAATTTTTTAGAATGAGCTGCTAATAAATTGAATAAATTGTAGTAAGTTTTACCGTTTAATTGTGGAGCATCTTCAAAAGTTCTATGAGATGGATCAAATTTAGTGTTAGTTGATTTGTTAACATAGAAACCAGCTGGAGTAGCAGTGATATGGAAGTTTTCACCTTCTAAAGTAGTAATTTGTAAATATAATAAGTGAGCTTTAGATTGGTAAAAAGCTGGAACTGGATTATATTGAGATAAATGTAAAGAACGAACACATGGAGATATTAAATTGGATTCGAAAGTTAACAATTCCTTTAAATCCGGATTTTCAAAAGATTCAAAAATGTTTTTAATTTGTTTAGAAGTATTGGTCTTTTCTTCTTGAGAAATTTTGAAAACGTTCTTCTTTTCTTCTGGTGCATTAACTTCTTCAATGACTTCTTCAGCTCTCTTATCCTTAACTTCATGTAATGGTAATTTATTGAAAGTAATACCATTAGAAGAAGCAAATTCAGATAACCCATCATCTAGTTCAGTTGAAAACCCCATAAAATCACGTAAAATCATGACATGATTTAAAACTTCTCTGGTGTTGTATGGTTTTAATTCAACAGAAACAGTCATTTCAGTAGTCTTTTCATCAACAATTTGAGATAATGAATCATCTTCATTCAAAATTTCACCATTATATTTTAAAACAATATTGTTTAAATATTTAGTTTGGTTAGCAATAGCAAGAACATCTAAAATGGTTTTGATATTAGTTTCCTTATTGAACTGGAGAAGTAATTTGTCACTGTCTTTATTGTCAGCATGGATCTTCTTACCATTAGTAGCTTTGGCGTGGGTATTTGAGTAGTTAGCAATAACACTTGGTAACTTAACAGTTACTTTAATGTTAGACACGCCTGACATCTTTTTAATTAAAAATTAATCGATAAAAGATTTTTACTTAGATTTATTCAAAGATTTGATATAATGAATATAGTTTATATCATCGCCAAACTTTTTTTTCTTTCGTTGAAATTTCAAAATGGAGGGTAACAAAAATTTAAATGTTAATAATATTTTCTTACACAGTTTCAAATATTTACAAGCTTCTTAAAGGTTTATTAATATACTTAACAATACTATTTTTTTGTTTTCTTAACAATACAACTTGGTTTGACACTGTCTTACACTGTTAGAAAGTCTTGAATTTACTAGTTTCTTAGGGACTGTAAATAAAAACGTAAAAAATTTCATAAAATATTATATGGCTTTATATAATATAGAACAAGGGGCATTACTTGGTAAAAAATAAAGATTGAACTTATATAAAGATACAGTTGGAGAGTTGAGTCTATTCTGACTAAAGTAAAAAAAAAAAATTCTTACTATTATAAACAAAAAACAGGTCGTACCCGGATTCGAACCGGGGTTGGTCGGATCAAAACCGACAGTGATAACCACTACACTATACAACCAATTTCGAAAAAAATTTAGGCCCTGATTTTTAAAACGGTGAAAAAGAAAATCTCACAAGGCACATGTAAGTTATGTAAACCGTAGTCTAATATCCCTAAACTTTCTGAAACATAATATGTATAATAAACTAAAAAAGGTACCACTTTTTTACAAGATTGAAATTTTAAATGTTTATTTTAAATGTTATTGTCTTGTAAATTAAGAATGTTACTCATAATAATATAATGTGATAATCACGTATTAGTATTATTTCCAGTTACTTATTTATTAAAAGAGGAAAAGATTTTTCTCGAATGAAAATTTTTCCGTTTATATTTAAATTATATTTTACACATTTTATTTTACAAAAAATATGTGGATGCGGGTTTATAACACCACATATTGAATGAACTTTAATGTAGACATCTCTAAAATAAAACAGTTGTAACCAATATTGAACTTATCTCATGATCTCATTCCTGTTAATACAGAATTTTCTGATTTTTAGTTGCAATGAAAGGTAATTAATACATTTAAATATATTTTTTTTCAAGGGTCATAATCACAAACAACAGCAATACCAATTCAGGGATGCACTCATACTAAATAATAATAATATATGTAGTCTATGCTGTGAGATTACAATGTTTTAATGAGCTAATGTAATAAGTTTTAAGATGTTTGACTTCAAATAGTGCAAAACACATAACAAAGAAAATGAAGTAAAAAATTTCCATTTTGTAATTGCTTTTCTATTTCCTCTAATGGATATCACTTTTTTTAGTACCTTTTATAAATGCTACACGAGATATCTATTGAATATCTTTTTACTTTTGGAAATTCTTTTGCTTTCCCTTTGTTTAACTTACAAAATGTTTTTATTAATTTTGTTGGAATTTACTTAAGTAAATTCAAGCGTAAATAGGATTTTCGACAAAAAATGGAAGTTTACTCAAAGGAAGAAAAAGGTTAATTATGTTAAAATAAACTTATCTAGTGTATTTACTCAATCAATTAACAATATAAACAGTTCTAGAAAACCTATCTCGAACACATATTTAATTAAGTAGCATTATAAATTGTCAATTAATAACTTATCAAGTATACTAATCCAATTAAGCAAGTCTGTAAATAATTCAAGGTATCTTTATCGTTTATTAGATTATTGATTTGAATTAGACAATAATAAAAATTTTAGTATAAAAAGCCTCCATATTTTTATTCATTCAGCATGTTTAATCATTACATACTAAGTATATCACAACATAAGAAAAATAGAATAAATATAGAATAAATATGTCTAATACGGCTACCACCAACATTAATAGCTTATTTATATATTTACATAGTTAATCAATAAGTTTATAAGTTTTATAACCGTTTTTAAAAAAAATAAAAAATGCGATTTCTGTGGATCGAACACAGGACCTCCAGATAACTTGACCGAAGTATTGTCTTCAGTCTGGCGCTCTCCCAACTGAGCTAAAACCGCTTTGTTAAAAAATGTTATGATTGCGATTTTGAAGAATGGTTTTACTATGAACTTGAAGTTGAAGATTAAGAAGCTAGAAGAGCACAGTAAGAACAGTAATGTTTAAGAATGAATTAACAAGCAGTTAGAATAAGAATGAACAAGAATTATATTAGAATCAAGTTTAAGCACTCAACAATCATAAGATCCGAGACACGCGCTTCCACATCAATTATATACATCAATCCGTTATCACTGAACCCCTGTATGTTATTATTATTTTATTAGTAAATTTAATTTAATTAATTTATTTTATTTTATTTTATTTTATTTTAATTATCCATTTTGTTTTTCAATTAATTCTTTAATTTAATTTTTAATTTTGAAAAAGTAAATTTTACTTTTGAAAAGATGAAAAAGAGAATTGAACAATTAATGAAAAATGTTACATCGTACACAGTTACTAACTTATTAATTATATCCCGTAGTTTATTAACCAATCCCGATTATTATTAATTATTTATTACACCCAACAACATTGAGAAACAAACTTTAAACATATACGAATACTATTCCCGATTGAGACCAACAAGAAAAGGAAAACAAAGAGAACAATACAAAAAGAAAAGAAGATGCGAACAATACAAAAAGAAAAGAAGAAGTGAACAATGGAAAAGGAAAGGAAGATTGGTACGGTTAATTCTGAGAACCGTATAGAGGCACTCAGCACTATACTGATCCTATAGTGTGGGTGTAGAGGGGAGCACGACGGGTACTTCTAGATTATTGGGGAGCACTTAGGTGTTTCTAGGTAAGAGCGTTTCCTAAGCTCTGCATGGGGAGTACTACGTATGTTTCTAGAAATTCCTCTCACTTTCTCGTAGGAAAGAGTATCTATTGCGATGTCTGAGAAAGGATCAGGGGTAGAACGAGGAGCACAGCATTCCAGATCGTTCTTGGGGTTGAACGTGGCATCATTGGTCTTTTGACTTCGCCACCGAGGTAGCCTAGTATTTAAATGGACGAAATAAATTCGTTAGAAAATAATTTCCAATTACAAAGAAAGAACTCAATAATCATCAAGAAGATCACTTAACAAATATATCAGAGAATTATTACATTAGATTAGTTTATATATCATAAATATCATAGATTCGTGTATTATAATAATATTATATTTAATTTAGTTATAAAATATCATTTAAACCCTTTTAGTAAATACCATTCATAACATTTGGTAGATATACCTGCTCTAAATGAAGTGGCTTTAATACTCTTAATAATGATTTTAATTGACAACGGGTCACTTTAGAGCTAAGTGGTTACAACAAGGGAAAAGATGGTGTCAGGCTCGTTGGAAAGCATTTGTATATGATGTTAATAGGTTATATTCCACTAAAAAATTGGTTATATAAAAGCATATTGTTAATTTATCATAACATTTTGACATAGCATGATACATGTAATGATTAAATTTATGTTATAAAGAATATTGATGTCTCACATTGACATTAATATGAATATATGTAAGATGAGGGTCGGTATCACCCGGACATCATCAAAAATATTAGAAAAACTTGAAAATGTCATTAAACATAGTTAAATATATACTTTATATAAGTGATCTTCAAAAAAGAATTTAGTCCTACTATTACCTTATAGGCATGATTAGCCGAGACACCGCTACCATCTTCTCACACATATAATAAAATAAATTACAGACATTATTTTGTTTTTCATTTTTTATATTTTTGTAATATTATTTTTGGCAACAATATTCTTTAAATTTCTAAATTCATCACTAAGTTTATTATCATCCGCTAAAATATTTGTGATAAATTAACACAACATCTGAAAGAACAGGGGTCCTTTATTCTATTTTACCTTCCTTATTATGTTGAAAAGTTAATCGCTTCGTAGTTTGATAATTCATACATTTGATCTAGAATTTCCCCTTTTGGTATAATAGCGAAATTATGTAATAAAATTAGACGAAACTACTGGTTTTCCCAGCTAGTAGGCACAGTGTCAGTCATTAGTGAAGTCTATCTTCTTAAAAGGTATATATTAATTTATATAAATTCTTTTTTATATTTTTCATATTATGAAAAATATATTTTAAATAATGCTTTTCACATAATAAAGTATGAATTATGATATAATTCCAGCATGTCCCCTTGAAAACATTGTTTAATGATTTAACAATAAGTACTTCATATTAATAACTAACACTAATACCTGGAGAACCATTTAATTTTATTGTTAATTCATGTTCTTTTGTGGACTTACCTCATTATTCATAATTCTTTTTAATATACCAAAATTATTTACTGTAACTGGTTTTGTTAATGGATCTGACCAGTTACTCTTACCATCTATCTTTATTATCTTCATGTTATCGTCTTTAATATTTCTCTCTTTTATCGCTTCTAGCTTTAGTGCTATGAATCTGTTTTTCGGTTTAACATATTCATCTTTGATCCACGCTATAGCATTTGATGAGTCTGTGTAAATATTTATAGTAATCTTTTCTTTATTTATTAATTTCTGTAATTTTATTTTCATTAACATACATTTTTTCTCTAATAGATTTATTGCTTCAACCTCAGCATCTCCACTAGAATCACATATAGTGTTTGTCTTCTTTGAATAACCATCAATTAAATTGCTGCCAATCCATATTAGTCCACTTATACGTGATTTAAGATCATATTCTGTACCCAACGAAGCATCACATTGTCCTGTGATAATTAAATTGTTTATATCCTCTCTTAGGAATTTCACTTTTAGTTGCTTGTGTTGGATAATGTAGTTTAAGATTTTTTCTGATGCTTTAATTACCAGCTCAGTTGGAAAAGTTACTAACCGAGATACTTTCCCTACTGCATAATCAATATCTATTCTCCCTCTTGACCTTATGTAGTTAAATTTACCTATCAATTCTTGTAAAAATTTTATTTTTTCTTTTAGTTCTCTTTTAGATAAAAATAATTCATCAGTTTTGGGGTTGACATCCAGCTTCGAAACGTATGGTACTTTAATTTTCTTATCTACCAGGTAATTTCCATATTCTTCTTCTAGTGTATTTATGTATTTTTCTAATCCTAACGTAATTATTCCTTCTTTATAATTGTAATATAAATCGATACCTAAAATGTCAGTTTCCAAAATACCATCTACCATTTCCCCAACTATTTTTAATTCAAACTTATTGTTAATTTTATTGATAATGTCGTTTATAGTATCTTCATCTTCAGCTGAAATGATACAATCATCGACGTAACATCCTAAATATATCTTTTTGTCTCTTGAAGTGTATAAACCTGGTGAATAAATAGAATCAAATAACCCAATGCTATTTAAATACTCTTTAAACGTGTTATTCCACCCTCTCGAGGCCTGTCTCAGTCCATAGCTGTTTTTGAGCAGTGGTGTTACATAGTGCTTATCATCTGGATGTGGAATGTAAATTTCTTCTTTCAATTCTGTATACAAATATGCATGAGAGATATCGAAACTTTTTAATTTTAATTTTTTATTATTTGATATAATTAAGAATAATTTCAATGAGTCAATGTTTAATATTGCTGTATCGAGCAAATTTAACTACATAAGGTCAAGAGGGAGAATAGATATTGATTATGCAGTAGGGAAAGTATCTCGGTTAGTAACTTTTCTTTGTTTTCTACTATTCTTTTCTTAAGCAAGTCATATCTTGTTTGTATTTACTTAAAATCTTTTTCCAAATTAGCCCCTGAGTTTTCTTCCATTAAAAGTTTATCCATTTTAGTTTCTAAATCATTTAAAATTTTTGTTTGAGTTTGGATTGTCTCCTTTAACTTCTTAAGATCATCGACGCGGACGCTACCATACTGGTTTTCCCAGCTAGTAGGCACAGTGTCAGTCATTAGTGAAGTCTATCTTCTTAAAAGGTATATATTAATTTATATAAATTCTTTTTTATATTTTTCATATTATGAAAAATATATTTTAAATAATGCTTTTCACATAATAAAGTATGAATTATGATATAATTCCAGCAGAAACAGAGTAAAACAAATGTTATACTTTTGAATAATTTAAATGATTTGTACATAATTACATGGAGGTATTTGATTTTTTTTTAAAAACACTGGGTTGACTACTCTTTATTGACTGTAAAGACAGGTAAAGTACTGATTCGTTTTATTCGTTTATTAAAACTAGTTCTCTAAAATATATAATCTTAATTTCTAATTAACATTTTTTTCATTATTTAAATAATATTTCCATTTTCGAAGGGAATACAATTTACATGCGGATTCATTTATGCGAATTCCAATAGATTTTTACCTTTTTTGTGATAAAATGTTCAAATTCGATTAATCGGATTCATTAAAATCAGTGCAATGTATGTTGTTTTATGACATCAATACATCGGCAGAGACTGTGTTGTCAACTTCGATATCAACCATATATTCCATCATATGGTTTATGTAATATTGAACAACTATAGAATATAGCACGTTTATACTAAACTTCTTTGTTATCTATATAAAAAGTATATAGGAGTAAAATTAAAATGTTATCTCCATTTTATATTTAAATAAGGAATTGTCTGATACAATAATGATTACTATATCGGATAACTAATTAATATTAATCCGATATGTATGTCTAGCTTAAGTAGTACGTTAAATTACTCTTTGTAGATAGTTTTAGTTACTCTTATTTCGATAGAATGGTTTGTACCTTATCTATTTATGTATAAATGCTATATAAGTTTATATCTAGTAATTACTTGTTGTAATTTGATTTAATTATCTAAATATTGTCTGTGCTAAAACAACATTCAAGACCTTATAGTTTTATCATAATCAAGGAAAAAATAAAAATAACGACAACTGCAGGATTCGAACCTGCGCGGGCAGAGCCCAAAAGATTTCTAATCTTACGCCTTAACCACTCGGCCAAATTGCCTTTAATGAATGGAATGGATTGTTGGGATCGTTTTGATTATCAAATTAATACTAAATGATTTGTTTAATATCGTTTAAATAATGACTAAGTTAAACATATGGAGTCTAGCATTTAATCTACCAATAATTCCGTATATGAAGTAAATTATGTTTTAATTAATCTGTGAGAAAATTGTGAGAAGATGGTAGCGGTGCCTCGGCTAATCATGCCTATAAGGTAATAGTAGGACTAAATTTTTTTTTTGAAGATCACTTATACAAAGTATATATTTAACTATGTTTTATGACATTTTCAAGTTGTTTTTTTAAATTTTTGATGATGCCCGTGTGATACCGAAATTCATCTTACATATATTCATATTAATGTCAATGTGAGACATCAATATTCTTTATAATATAATTTTAATCATTACATGTATCATGTTGTGTCAAAATGTTATGATAAATTAACATAATATTTATTATATAGATGGGTTGCCTATTTGTACTAATAAAGGTATATGTTATATTAATGTTAATATTCAATATTATTAAGTTTAACTGGAGTACTGCTTTCCCAACAAACAATACGCTATATTTTGAAATTATTGTTGTATTGAGAAATAAGAAATTTGCAAAAAAATGGTGTTTTTAAGTCATATGACTTAGCGATTGCCCATCTGGAAAAATCAAATTTAAAATCAAATTTAAAAATAAGCCTTAGTTTAATCATTCAAAGATGTATATAGTTAAATCAGTGAAATTCGAAGATGTGTCTAGTCTTTTATAGAAAATTTCCATCTTCTTATTGTCATATACGTAAATATAACCAAAATGTTGGTTTAAAATAAATTAATTACCTCACAACTAACATTTAAATAATACAATAGTAATTTTTTGAAAACCAATGACGAGTTTGACATTAAAATAAAGATAATTATTGAAATAAAGGATTAGTTAACCTAGAAAATAAGTTTAAATAGTGATAAAATGTTATATTTTTGATATTTTTTAATTTTTTAATTTTTTAATTTTTTAATTTTTTAATTTTTTCAAAAATAGTGCAAGACAGACAAAAAAATACATTTGTCAATCCCATTATTTTGGTCGTAGAAACTATTTAAATCAATCATTTGGACAGTTTAAAGAATTTTTCTTCTTTTTGTTATTTTTTAAAAATTTTGACTTGATTAGTTTTGGATCTTCTTGAAAAAAAAAAAATGAATAGTCAAATTGAATTTTGGTCAAGTGGTTAGTTTATCAGAGAAAAATATGTCACGATAAGCAAAACACAATTTTAAGGAAATGGAGATCGTCATAACGTCAAAAAAGGGGTGTCCTTTTCTCTTTCCCTTTTTTTTTTCTTTTTTCATTTCAATGTAATTAAATTACAGTTTTTATTGTTATAAATTATAAATTCAAAGATTTTATAATAATAAAGAAAAAATTATATATAATTTTAAAATTAATTACGTGAATTTCTTTCTCAACTTGAAAAAATATATATATTAAGTATATTTATCTTAAAAACTACTCCAATTCCAATCTACTGGTACAGATCCCGCTATACTTTCCTTACGATTATTATTATTATTATTATTATTATTATTATTATTATTATTATTATTATTGTTATTATTATTATTGTTATTATTATTATTGTTATTATTATTAATATTAATATTTATTTGTGATTGACCAAATTGTGAATTCATATTATTATTGTTATTATTTTGATTATTATTTTGATTATTTTGTGTAGCTAATAATAGCATTTCATTACTATTACTAATATTTCTCTTTTGTAATTTTTTCAATTTATCAAATTCTAAATAACAATCATCACAAATTTTAACTAAATATTCATCATTAAATGATTTTTTAAATATAAATTTAGCATTTGCATCTAAATAAATTAATTTAGTTAAATGTTTTGAACAAAAAATATCACCACAATGACGACAATGATGTTTCCTTTCCCAAAATGAAAATTCAATATTACATTTTTTACAATTTAATCTTAATTCATCTGAAATCCAATGTGATTTATTTATTGGTAATTTATTTAAATT